>JAGDYQ010000422.1:0-156255 GCA_021962125.1 Bulinus truncatus | reverse complement strand
ATTTACAAGTTTAACATCAATCTTCATCCTGTGTGTTTATGTATGTGTGTAATCTGAACTCAAAACAAAAAAGACCGATAGATGGAGTAATATAAACTGCATATAGAAACACATGTAATGTTCATTTTCCTCTGCTTGTTTCTCTTTCTCTGCGTGTTTCACTGTTTTTTCAACGGGTCGAATTAATAGCCTTGCCCTTTAACTTATTGCTCCTGATTCTATATCTATACCAATCTTTGTACTGACATTCATAAATGTGACATTGAGATGTCCATTATACAAATCTGTTAAGAAATTAACATTTGTTCGTTGTAAAAGTTAAAGCATTAATTTTTTTTATTATATGTCAGGTCTTTGACAAAATAGTTATTATTAGATAGTAAACTTAAAAAAAAAAAATAGATCAAATAAACCATACAAAACAGAAGGTGCAATAGAAAGTACTTTCATCTGCTACCTGCTCGAGGTAAAAGCTAAAATATATTGCACACCTGCGTACGTTGCGGGTAAAAGAAATCAAATATAGGAAGTCTTTTACTTTTATCTTCTACGGGTTCAAAATCAGATGTCGTAAGCTGGTGAGTTGGTTAAAATGAAATGTTTATGTCGTAAATATGTGGGAGGCGAAGTGAAGATACAAATGACTTATCTGACTGAATCTCGGTTGAGAGTTGTTTACCTCATAAGTATTGCCCCCCCCCCTCCCTGAGAAATAAACCTGTGAGGTCTAACTACAAGTATCGTATGCTCATCTCTGGATCATATATTGAGGTCTTAACGACATTAAAAATGATTTTATTAGTATTATGTCTATATCCGAACTTTTATAAAACGGTTATAGAAAGGGTGAATGGCAACCACAAAGTGGTTAACAGCTTCAACCAGTGCGCGAGTGAATGTAAGGTTGAGATTCACTGTTTTAGATCATTCCTATATACCACTAATGGTACGGTGTCTGCAATGACTTTAGAGCAGCGCTTATCAACCGGTGGTAGGCGTTCCCCAACGGGTAGGATGTTGGTTATGCAGCGACATAGAAGTGTCAAAGTATGTCAGTTGAAAGTTAACACGGTCCATTATAAAAAAAATAATTATCTTTATTCTCTAACTTACTTGAGAGGGCACCCTTGTGGGGTACAGTTGTGGGGTACAGTTGTGGGGTACAGTTGTGGGGTACAGTTGTGGGGTACAGTTGTGGGGTACAGTTGTGGGGTACAGTTGTGGGGTACAGTTGTGGGGTACAGTTGTGGGGTACAGTTGTGGGGTACAGTTGTGGGATACAGAGACCCGCTGCCTTAGAGGTACCATAGGAAATATAGCGGGGACTTTAACCATGACCTAAAATATACATTGATCCTCAACGGAGATCGAACCAGTGACACTCAGGTCAACTGTCGAGCGCGTTAGATTCTACCCAAGACGACTCAAGCGCTAGTTACGTCACAGTATGGGGACGTAGGCCTACCTAGAGTCACATGGTCACATAGAATCACCAGGTACCAAATAATTTCGTCTTTCAGGCAAGAGATAGATAATTCAGGTACATTTCTTGGGAAACAATTTAGAATCCATTTTTCCACAGCCGCGGCTAATAATGTCACTGAATGGGAAACGAAATTAACAAAATCTGAGTCTAAAATATATACCAATGTGGCTGTGTGCTGATATATATATATATATATATATATATATATATATATATATATATATATATATATATATAGAGAGAGAGAGAGAGAGAGAGAGAGATAGAAATTTGACTTCTGTGAATATATTCAATGTGTCTGCGTGTTGTATATATATATATATATATATATATATATATATATATATATATATATTTAAATGTATTTATTTGTAGTTATATAGAAATGTGTCTGTGTGTGGATAAACAAATGTGGCTTTCTGAGTATAAATATAATTGTGGCTGTGTGTTCTAGCCTATTTTTAGTCTTAGGCTTGAATCTTACTTACTACACAACCTTTCAATGTCCGTACTATATACAGTAACTCATTGGTAAGATGTATTTCTCTTCCTTCCCCGACTTTCCCTCGTTGCACCTTAGCTTACCGGCTTTTTGTATTTCCAAAAACCATTTCTGGCCATTTCTTTTAGTCACAGACAAATGTTAGTGTTGAGATCGAATCCAACTTTTTCTATAAATTCAAACATCCGTACTAGTACAGCCATACCCACTTAACGCGAGGAATATGTTCCAACAATAGTTAGCGCCAAACGAAGCAGCGCTAAAGGGGGGGGGGGTCACCATTACTATTCAAAAACTCGGACAAAGGCAACGCATTTTAATGACAATATGTTTATTTAATCTGCTTAGTAAAGTGAAATGCATTAATAGTTTACTTATTGACACTTTTAATTTTGAATATCAGTTATTAAAGAAATAAAATTTATTTGAACTCACTTAATGTGGAATGAAATCTTATTTTATTAAATGTATTTGTTTCTATTAGCTTTTTAACGATCTGAACTCAAATTTCATATTTTCATATTTTCTGTTCTTTAAATGATCACAAGTAAAAATCGTGACATAAATATTTTTTTCCCTTAATAAACAATACAGTTGTATAATAAGTGTGCATATAAATGGATTCCGTTCAGCTGTTTAATTATCATGTCTTTTTTAAGGCCCGGAGCCCATTGGTATAGCAGCAGTATTTAAATGTACCAATGTTTATAATGTCTCTAAGTATTAAATCCTTTTTTTTTATTGCTTTAAAAAAAAAAAGAAAGACAAATGACATCAGCACCACACAAGATACATAAATATATAAATATATAAATATATAAATATATAAATATATAAATATATAAATATATAAATATATAAATATATAAATATATAAATATATAAATATATAAATATATAAATATATAAATATATAAATATATAAATATATAAATATATATACAGCCTGATGAGAGAATGACTTGTATGCCATGTTTCACAACTTTGTCCCATTGCCTGATGAGAGAATGACTTGTATGCCATGCTTCACAACATTATTCCATTGCCTGATGAGAGAATGACTTGTATGCCATGCTTCACAGCTTTGTTCCATTGCCTGATGAGAGAATGACTTGTATGCCATGTTTCACAACTTTGTCCCATTGCCTGATGAGAGAATGACTTGTATGCCATGCTTCACATCATTATTCCATTGCCTGATGAGAGAATGACCTTTATGCCATGCTTCACAGCTTTGTTCCATTGCCTGATGAGAGAATGACTTGTATGCCATGCTTCACAACTTTATTCCATTGCCTGATGAGATAATGACTTGTATGCCATGCTTCACAACTTTGTTCCATTGCCTGAATAGGGAATGACTTGTATGCCATGTTTCACAGCTTTGTTCCATTGCCTGATGAGAGAATGACTTGTATGCCATGTTTCACAGCTTTGTTCCATTGCCTGATGAGATAATGACTTGTATGCCATGCTTCACAACTTTGTTCCATTGCCTGATGAGAGAATGACTTGTATGCCATGTTTCACAACTTTGTCCAATTGCCTGATGAGAGAATGACTTGTATGCCATGCTTCACAACTTTGTTCCATTGCCTGATGAGGGAATGACTTGTATGCCATGTTTCACAACTTTGTTCCATTGCCTGATGAGGGAATGACTTGTATGCCATGTTTCACAGCTTTGTTCCATTGCCTGATGAGGGAATGACTTGTATGCCATGTTTCACAACTTTGTTCCATTGCCTGATGAGGGATTGACTTGTATGCCATGCTTCACAACTTTGTTCCATTGCCTGATGAGGGAATGACTTGTATGCCATGTTTCACAGCTTTGTTCCATTGCCTGATGAGGGAATGACTTGTATGCCATGTTTCACAGCTTTGTTCCATTGCCTGATGAGGGAATGACTTGTATGCCATGTTTCACAGCTTTGTTCCATTGCCTGATGAGGGAATGACTTGTATGCCATGTTTCACAGCTTTGTTCCATTGCCTGATGAGGGAATGACTTGTATGCCATGCTTCACAACTTTGTTCCATTGCCTGATGAGGGAATGACTTGTATGCCATGCTTCACAACTTTGTTCCATTGCCTGATGAGGGAATGACTTGTATGCCATGCTTCACAACTTTGTTCCATTGCCTGATGAGGGAATGACTTGTATGCCATGCTTCACAACTTTGTTCCATTGCCTGATGAGGGAATGACTTGTATGCCATGCTTCACAACTTTGTTCCATTGCCTGATGAGGGAATGACTTGTATGCCATGCTTCACAACTTTGTTCCATTGCCTGATGAGGGAATGACTTGTATGCCATGCTTCACAACTTTGTTCCATTGCCTGATGAGGGAATGACTTGTATGCCATGCTTCACAACTTTGTTCCATTGCCTGATGAGGGAATGACTTGTATGCCATGCTTCACAACTTTGTTCCATTGCCTGATGAGGGAATGACTTGTATGCCATGCTTCACATCATTATTCCATTGCCTGATGAGAGAATGACCTTTAGGCCATGCTTCACAGCTTTGTTCCATTGCCTGATGAGAGAATGACTTGTATGCCATGCTTCACAGCTTTATTCCATTGCCTGATGAGATAATGACTTGTATGCCATGCTTCACAACTTTGTTCCATTGCCTGATGAGGGAATGACTTGTATGCCATGCCTCACAGCTTTGTTCCATTGCCTGATGAGGGAATGACTTGTATGCCATATTTCACAACTTTGTTCCATTGCCTGATGAGGGAATGACTTGTATGCCATGCTTCACAACTTTGTTCCATTGCCTGATGAGGGAATGACTTGTATGCCATGCTTCACAACTTTGTTCCATTGCCTGATGAGGGAATGACTTGTATGCCATGCTTCACAACTTTGTTCCATTGCCTGATGAGGGAATGACTTGTATGCCATGCTTCACAGCTTTGTTCCATTGCCTGATGAGAGAATGACTTGTATGCCATGTTTCACAACTTTGTCCCATTGCCTGATGAGAGAATGACTTGTATGCCATGCTTCACAACTTTGTTCCATTGCCTGATGAGGAATGACTTGGATGCCATGCTTCACAACTTTGTTCCATTGCCTGATGAGGGAATGACTTGTATGCCATGCTTCACAGCTTTGTTCCATTGCCTGATGAGGGAATGACTTGTATGCCATGCTTCACAACTTTGTTCCATTGCCTGATGAGGGAATGACTTGTATGCCATGCTTCACAACTTTGTTCCATTGCCTGATGAGGGAATGACTTGTATGCCATGCTTCACAACTTTGTTCCATTGCCTGATGAGGGAATGACTTGTATGCCATGCTTCACAACTTTGTTCCATTGCCTGATGAGAGAATGACTTGTATGCCATGCTTCACAACTTTGTTCCATTGCCTGATGAGGGAATGACTTGTATGCCATGCTTCACAACTTTGTTCCATTGCCTGATGATGGAATGACTTGTATGCCATGCTTCACAACTTTGTTCCATTGCCTGATGAGGGAATGACTTGTATGCCATGCTTCACAACTTTGTTCCATTGCCTGATGAGGGAATGACTTGTATGCCATGTTTCACAACTTTGTTCCATTGCCTGATGAGGGAATGACTTGTATGCCATGCTTCACAACTTTGTTCCATTGCCTGATGAGGGAATGACTTGTATGCCATGTTTCACAACTTTGTTCCATTGCCTGATGAGGGAATGACTTGTATGCCATGTTTCACAACTTTGTTCCATTGCCTGATGAGGGAATGACTTGTATGCCATGCTTCACAACTTTGTTCCATTGCCTGATGAGGGAATGACTTGTATGCCATGCTTCACAACTTTGTTCCATTGCCTGATGAGGGAATGACTTGTATGCCATGCTTCACAACTTTGTTCCATTGCCTGATGAGGGAATGACTTGTATGCCATGCTTCACAACTTTGTTCCATTGCCTGATGAGGGAATGACTTGTATGCCATGCTTCACAACTTTGTTCCATTGCCTGATGAGGGAATGACTTGTATGCCATGCTTCACAACTTTGTTCCATTGCCTGATGAGGGAATGACTTGTATGCCATGCTTCACAACTTTGTTCCATTGCCTGATGAGGGAATGACTTGTATGCCATGCTTCACAACTTTGTTCCATTGCCTGATGAGGGAATGACTTGTATGCCATGCTTCACAACTTTGTTCCATTGCCTGAATAGGGAATGACTTGTATGCCATGCTTCACAACTTTGTTCCATTGTCTGATGAGGGAATGACTTGTATGCCATGCTTCACAACTTTGTTCCATTGCCTGATGAGGGAATGACTTGTATGCCATGCTTCACAACTTTGTTCCATTGCCTGAATAGGGAATGACTTGTATGCCATGCTTCACAACTTTGTTCCATTGCCTGATGAGGGAATGACTTGTATGCCATGCTTCACAACTTTGTTCCATTGCCTGATGAGGGAATGACTTGTATGCCATGCTTCACAACTTTGTTCCATTGCCTGATGAGGGAATGACTTGTATGCCATGCTTCACAACTTTGTTCCATTGCCTGATGAGGGAATGACTTGTATGCCATGTTTCACAACTTTGTTCCATTGCCTGATGAGGGAATGACTTGTTTGCCATGCTTCACAACTTTGTTCCATTGCCTGATGAGGGAATGATTTGTATGCCATGCTTCACAACTTTGTTCCATTGCCTGATGAGGGAATGACTTGTATGCCATGCTTCACAACTTTGTTCCATTGCCTGATGAGGGAATGACTTGTATGCCATGTTTCACAACTTTGTTCCATTGCCAATCTCCTCCCCTTTTTTAAACAATTTAACTTGACCCCTCCCCTCCTCCCCATTCTTTCCCGTTGGGACACAAACAAACATGGAAGTAGGCGGTTAGTTGTTTAGCTAGTATGAGAGCTTATTTTAGAATCCGCCACCACGCCTTCCCCATAGACTCCCCCCCCCATCAACACCCTTATTGGACATTAATGCTTTGAAAATAAAAAAAAAAATAAAGTCAATTGAGATTGTGTCATTAAAAAAAGTTATTTTTAGAAACAAACAAATAAAACTTACATGACAGTAAATTGTGGCATCGAAATCAGACTGTATCATAAGGTCAGGAATAGCTATGATAAAACGTTTTCTTTTATTTAATGTAACCATTTTTTTTTAAATATAGCCTCCAAAGATGTACGAAAAGTGAAATTAATCGTCGAGCTGTTGTTTAAAAACACACACGCACACACACACACAAACACGCGAGCACGCACACGCCAGCACACTCACATAACAAATCTCACTTAAAACTCCCTTTGTCTGGGACCGGAACATTTCCCCACATCCCCGCGTTACGTATAAACTAGCTCATTTGTTTAGGTCAGGTTATCAGTCAGTACACACATGTTGTGACAGACTCGAGACAGACTCGAGACAGAATCAAAGACACACTCGCAATAACAATGACTTGTCCCCTTGACAGTTGACGAGCAAAGATTTGTCAACATGTCCGTCCTATTGTTTGGTTTGGAGTCAAAGTAGACTTAAAACAGAAAAGAAAAAGAATCAAAATTCTTCCCCCCCCCCCCCCCGTGTTTCCGATAATTCATGAAAACGAATTGGTTGTGTGTGTGTGTATGAGAGAAAGAGTGTGGAACCCACCGTCGAGCGTGAGATACGCCGTTGAAATTTGGAAAGAATGCGACATTTTGATTCTCTATCCTAGATTTACATTTAGTAGCCTATATTAAACAAATAATATTATCTTACTTTAGGCTTACTTTGAACTCTGGCTGGCAAAAAAAAAAAATGTATAGATTAAGAAATTAGTAGACAGAATAAAAAAACACGAATAATATTTATTTATTACTTTTTATTTTAATTTTTTAAATTGTCCTTTACATTCGTTTGTCGTTTAAAATTTTGATATAATTTTGTAGAAAGAAAATGAAAGAGTAGCGCATGTTTTACCAAGGATGTGTTCGATGCAAGTCGATATCTATTTGTTGTACAGAAAACACCTAATTTATTTACCTGAACCCTTGTCATTTTATAAAGCGTTACGGCAAACAAAAATATATAATAAATGAATATAGCTCAATGAAAACGAAGATACACTAACAAAAGACCTATACATTGTATATGCTGCTATGAAAGTCACTTTAGGAAACTGTTAGAGTCAACATAATAGCCACTGAAAATGAAAAACCGTCATTTAGTAATGAGATGTAAAGTAGTTTATCATTTTTTCATCTATAGATATCTCAAAATTTTATATATGTTTTCGTTATATCCAGAAATATCTTAAGATCATTTGATGAACTAGCTGTATCCAATAATGTCATAGTACCATTTTATAGGCTTATTAAATCCATCTATTGATTTAGAAATATTAAACACACTACGCAGCGTAAAACAAGGGAGGTATGTATACTTTTGACATTAACAAAATATTTATTTGCACTGTTACGACCCTTTATAAAACTTGTCGATATATTTTTTTTATGCGCATTGATGATGCGCATTATGTGTGATTTATATTATGTGCTTCGCACTAACATTATTTTCGAAGCGCACTTTACAGCACGCTAATGTATCCAAACAGCTTTATTGTGTTTATCCTACAAATAATGAGCTTAGGTTAGTATTATTTTTCAAAAAGAAAAAAAAATATTGACGGATGGTAGTATGTTAAAGCGCTCGACTACCGACCTGAGGTTCACTGGTTCGATCCCCGGAGCCAACGGATTTTCAGGTTATGCTTAAAGTTCCCGATATATCTCCCGTGGTGCCTCCATGATCATAGCACCATCGGCTTAGGTGGGGGATGAAAGAAGGGCACCGTAAAAACCATCCCGTTTGTGGTTTCAAAGATCTATGAGATTTCATCTCATCCTTACAGGGACTTTACACACATTGAACTATGATAAATGTAATAAGAAATTCATAGTGACATTTCCAATTCACAGTTTACTAAAATAATTGGTTTCGTTACCTTAGTTATCTCATACAGCTAGTATTGATGGGGAAGATTTGTATTGAACAAAAACAATTAACATTTTTCGTTTTTTTTTTTTAATTCTAGCATCATTCAAACATTTAAAGAACTTAGAAACATATTTCCAGTGGCGTTCTGATAGATAGGAAAAACAAGCTATCGCCTAGGGCGGGGGGGGGGAAGGTAAACCATTCTCTCGTGGGCCTTATTGGCGAATGAATTTGACCGGACTAAGAGCAGATAGATGACATGTTCAAATATCAATGAAATGATAAACGTCATAATATATTAGGCTATTGCTGTGCTTCAGTCTGAAACTAGTCAAGGCACGGACTTAGAAGTTCATGGCCCATGGCTGGCTTCCGATAAAGGAAGGGGGGGGGCCTTCTTCCAACATTAATTTTGAAAAAAAATCGCATGCTAACAGGGTCCCTTTTAGGAACATTTGCTCTGGCCCCCCCCCCCCCCAAGTATATCCGAAATCCACATTAGGCCACCACATACTTAAGAACGGCACTACCTATCACTGTAACGGCACTACCTATCACCTTTACGGCACTACCTATCACCTTTACGGCACTACCTATCACCGTAACGGCACTACCTATCACCGTAACGGCACTACCTATCACCGTAACGGCACTACCTATCACCGTAACGGCACTACCTATCACCGTAACGGCACTACCTATCACCGTAACGGCACTACCTATCACCGTAACGTCACTACCTATCACCTTTACGGCACTACCTATCACCTTTACGGCACTACCTATCACCATAACGTCACTACCTATCACCGTAACGGCACTACCTATCACCTTTACGGCACTACCTATCACCGTAACGTCACTACCTATCACCGTAACGGCACTACCTATCACCGTAACGGCACTACCTATCACCGTAACGGCACTACCTATCACCGTAACGGCACTACCTATCACCGTAACGGCACTACCTATCACCGTAACGGCACTACCTATTACTGTAACACTAATATCATTGATTTAGCTGCGATATACAACATGTTGGAACAATTTTAAGAATATGACTTTGGGTAACACAACATTCTTCTTTTTGTTATCAATTTATTGTATTTCATGTTTTAAAGCTATGATTATTGAATTGCATCATGTTTTCAAGCTATGATTATTGAATTACTCAACTCCTCGAAATCCACGCTGAACCCTTTAGGCATATGCCAATGGCAATAAACCGTCCACTGTGTTTAGAGGCATCTCCCCAGATAAAGTTGCGTTATATCATTTTAATTTCTTCTCAACCTCTGAATGGTCTTTGTATGTCCTACTTCTCGCTGCTCAAGGGTATGTATGACCATTGTTGTTATGTCTTCCAGAGACGTTGTGAGAGACTGATATCCCATAATAGTCTCTTGGGTTTCACTGCTGTGTAAGGCATCGCTATTGTAAAATTTAAAAAAAAAAGTATAACAAACGTTATTACATGAGGGGATATCGCGATATAAGGTTTAGACAGCAACAGATGACCTCACTGTCAGAATTACTAAATTGCAGGTGTTTTGCTTTTGGTGTTGCAAGTTGTGATGGTGAGGAATTGCGTATCTCTAGAAGTGAATAGTAAGTATGGGTGACGTAGCCAAATTACAAACAAAACTATCGATGTATTCACATCATATGATTGAAACTGTCATATAACAGTCATATAACCAGGCCATTTTCGTTTTTTGAATTCACACACACACACACACACAAACACATACACACACATATATATATTTATCCAATGTGAATCTCTAACCTTTAAAGAACTGTGCAACAGCCTTTACAGTAGAACTTCTGCCATCAAAATAAAATAAAAAAGAAATGCTCTAATATAACTCTATTACATTTGTATTTTCCACCGATGACTTTTGTTTTAACTCTGATCACCAACGAATAATACCTGCGATATCCACCTATAACATTTTTTTCTTTCCGCGTCCACCCTTTGGGCCACCCACATAAAAAAAGTCAATATTCAACAAATATGACGTAGTCTAATGTTGAAAGTTACACAATACGATCATAAAGAAATGCACTTCACTATTTACTGAACAGCAAATACCTGTCTATACGATCATAAAGAAACGCACTTCACTATTTACTGAGCAGCAAATACCTGTCTATACGATCATAAAGAAATGCACTTCACTATTTACTAAACAGCAATTACCTGTCTATTATTGCCCGTTGTATCATCGCCCACCTGCCACCAATCACCTGCCTGCTTCCTACACAGTGCACTGCACTACACAGTGCACTGCACTACACAGTGCACTGCACTACACAGTCTTCACCAATGCACCCTCCACTTTCAGACTGTACCTCCATCTACTTCATGCCTCCCAAATGCCAGTACGTGTGCCGCTGTAAGGACGGCCGGTGTGACATCAGAGGCAACTGTGTGACCCACTCTGAATGCGCCCCTGGCTATTTCGGCACTCGCTGCCAGTATGGTAGGTGGCACGTTTTCAAACACCCCAACCGTCAAAGTTTTATTTCATAACTCTGTCCAATATCTCTATTTCTCATACCTCTGTCCAATATCTCTATTTCTCATACCTCTGTCCAATATCTCTATTTCTCATACCTCTGTCCAATATCTCTATTTCTCATACCTCTGTCCAATATCTCTATTTCTCATACCTCTGTCCAATATCTCTATTTCTCATACCTCTGTCCAATATCTGTATTTCTCATACCTCTGTCCAATATCTCTATTTCTCATACCTCTGTCCAATATCTCTATTTCTCATACCTCTGTCAATATCTCTATTTCTCATACCTCTGTCCAATATCTCTATTTCTCATACCTCTGTCCAATATCTCTATTTCTCATACCTCTGTCCAATATCTCTATTTCTCATACCTCTGTCCAATATCTCTATTTCTCATACCTCTGTCCAATATCTCTATTTCTCATACCTCTGTCCAATATCTCTATTTCTCATACCTCTGTCCAATATCTCTATTTCTCATACCTCTGTCCAATATCTGTATTTCTCATACCTCTGTCCAATATCTGTATTTCTCACACCTCTGTCCAATATCTGTATTTCTCACACCTCTGTCCAATATCTCTATTTCTCATACCTCTGTCCAATATCTCTATTTCTCATACCTCTGTCCAATATCTCTATTTCTCATACCTCTGTCCAATATCTGTATTTCTCATACCTCTGTCCAATATCTCTATTTCTCACACCTCTGTCCAATATCTGTATTTCTCATACCTCTGTCCAATATCTGTATTTCTCATACCTCTGTTCAATATCTGTATTTCTCATACCTCTGTCCAATAACTCTATTTCTCATACCTCTGTCCAATATCTGTATTTCTCATACCTCTGTCCAATATCTCTATTTCTCATACCTCTGTCCAATATCTGTATTTCTCATACCTCTGTCCAATATCTCTATTTCTCATACCTCTGTCCAATATCTCTATTTCTCATACCTCTGTCCAATATCTCTATTTCTCATACCTCTGTCCAATATCTGTATTTCTCATACCTCTGTCCAATATCTCTATTTCTCATACGTCTGTCCAATATCTCTATTTCTCATACCTCTGTCCAATATCTCTATTTCTCATACCTCTGTCCAATATCTCTATTTCTATGAGTAGTTTTCGAAAGTATTGTTTTTTTAAATCGTGGCCACGTTACTCCATATTGGGGATTCCCCATAGAAAGAATAAGCTCAGTATCCAACAGTTGGGGATTCCCCATAGAAAGAATAGGCTTAGTATCCAACAGTTGGGGATTCACCTTAGAAAGGATAGGCTCAGTATCCAACAGTTGGGGATTCCCCATAGAAAGGATAGGCTCAGTATCCAACAGTTGGGGATTCCCCATAGAAAGGATAGGCTCAGTATCCAAGAGTCGGGGATTCCCCATAGAAAGAATAAGCTCAGTATCCAACAGTTGAGGATTCCCCATAGAAAGAATAGGCTCAGTATCCAACAGTTGAGGATTCCCCATAGAAAGGATAGGCTCAATATCCAAGAGTTGGGGATTCCCCATAGAAAGAATAGGCTCAGTATCCAACAGTTGGGGATTCCCCATAGAAAGAATAGGCTCAGTATCCAACAGTTGGGGATTCCCCTTCGAAAGAATAGGCTCAGTATCCAACAGTTGGGGATTCCCCATAGAAAGAATAGGCTCAGTATCCAACAGTTGGGGATTCCCCATAGAAAGAATAGGCTCAGTATCCAACAGTTGGGGATTCCCCATAGAAAGGATAGGCTCAGAATCCAACAGTTGGGGATTCCCCATAGAAAGGATAGGCTCAATATCCAAGAGTTGGGGATTCCCCTTAGAAAGAATAGGCTCAGTATCCAACAGTTGGGGATTCCCCATAGAAAGAATAGGCTCAGTATCCAACAGTTGGGGATTAACGAGCGCGTTTGTTAAGACTTATATTTTTTTTTATTATAACTTAAGCGTGTCAATGAGAATACTGATTGTGTTTTACTGTTTGATATTCCCATTTCTTAATGAACGGTTATTCTTCAGTATGTTAACTGTTTTTAAAGAACATATATTTAATTTATTTTCATATATAATTTTTTAAAATACAATGCGTGGCAGTGCTTTGTGCCCCTGGGGGTGGGGGGAGGTTCATATGAGATGCCCATAGTTTAGTTTCGACTCTCAAATTAATGTTATTTAAGTTAGCCCCCCCCCCGGGACACAGTTGACTTAGCCTCCACCCCTAACTGGTGCCAATGACCCCCTTGATGCATTCGATGGTGTTTCGAATTATATGTGGGTAATCCCGGAAAGCATCTGTTTTGGACTAACTATTTATAATACATATTTCTCCTTTCGAATTGGTATATTGTGTGCATTGAGCTAAACAGAAGATTCCAATCTAGCAACCTCTCCCCAACCCCCCTTTAATGGCTTAGGATTTACCAGGAACCAGTAGGTCTAGTCTGCCTAGATTCGGCCCTGATGTATTATTATATTACAACGTGTTCACAGTGGATCTGGCACACCGCTCCTCAACCAATATGTTTGCCGCTATAGACTATGACGACAGTACATGTGTGGACAACGAGGACTTTAAAGTTCTTCTCATCATTTTCAACGACTACATCCCATTCACGTTTCTAAGGATAGTTGGCAACAACGCAGGTATTGTGGGCACCAACGCAGGTGTTGTGGGAAACAACGCAGGTGTTGTGGGCACCAACGCAGGTGGTGTGGGCACCAACGCATGTGTTGTGGGCACCAACGCAGGTATTGTGCGTACCAACGCAGGTAATGTGCGCACCAACGCAGGTATTGTGGGCACCAAAGCAGGTATTGTGGGCACCAAAGCATGTGTTGTGGGCACCAAAGCAGGTGTTGTGGGCACCAACGCATGTGTTGTGGGCACCAACGCAGGTATTGTGCGCACCAACGCAGGTATTGTGCGCACCAACGCAGGTATTGTGGGCACTGGGCACTAACGCAGGTGTTGTGGGCACCAAAGCATATGTTGTGGGCACCAAAGCAGGTGTTGTGGGCACCAAAGCATGTGTTGTGGGCACCAACGCAGGTGTTGTGGGCACCAACGCAGGTATTGTGGGCGCCAACGCAGGTATTGTGGGCACCAACGCAGGTATTGTGGGCAACAACACTGAGATTTGGGTAAATGTAGACCACGTATTAAGGGCACACATAATGAAGTTTATGCTGGTCAACTTTTGAAGTCTATTTTTGGCAACATTGTAACGTAAAGTGAACTGCAAATTGTGGGCACCATCGCAGATATTGTGGGCAACAATGCAGGTATTGTGGGGAAACATTGGAGGTGTTGTGATCTAACTTAATGCAGGTTTTGTGAGCTAATTGAATGCAGGTAGTATTGTGAGCTAACTTAATGCAGGAATCATGAGCTAACGTATTTCAACACAGGCCATGTGGAAATACAATCCAGGCAATCCTTGTCAGACACGCCTGTGGCAGAGACAAATCTACTTGTAATAATTATATGCATCGCACTTTTAACTGCTACTTGTGCTAGTTTTTATTGTTGGCTGCATATGCTGTTGATTCTGGGCTGTTAGACGCAAGGCATTGAGTCATAGACCAATGTATCCATGTCTGTGGGCTTGAGTTGTCTGACTCATGAGCCCCCTTGACCCAATCTATGACTTTTATGAATATCCTGTGGGGAAAGTCAGCATCCCTGGCGTGCTCCATTTTTAACTTCAAATTCGTCTGTCAGCTTTCCTTTGTGTATCACTTGGCAGGTGGCGCCTTCATTGAGCTGCTGGATAAGTTGTATGTAGGTATTTGAGACACCATGTCGCTGTAGAAGATTGCGTCTCAGTCGAGGTTTTCGAATGCTTGGAAAACGAATCTATAAAAAAACACAACACTATTTATAAAATAAACGAACAACTGATGGCATTAATTTGTCAATATCTTTCATCGATTAAATTTCATGGCTATGCTAATGTTTAAAACATTTGAATGACCTATTTTTTTTTTAGAACATGTTGAACATATCTACATTGATTTCAACAACTCTCCTTGCAATGATGAACGGAGCTTTTATACGTCCAGCACTGAGCGTGATATATACTGCACTCTAAAGTCTCCAATCAGGTCGATTAAAATCACTGGAATCGGTGTTGTGTCAGTGTGTAGCGTCTATGTCAGCGGAGGTGAGACGTCAGTGTGTAATTGTTGTGTCAGCGTGTCTCGTCAGTATCTTTTCAGTGTGTCGTGTCAGCGTTTTGGGTCAGTTTGTTGGGTCAGTGTGTCGTGTCAGCGTGTTGGGTCAGTATGTCGGTCAGTGTGTCGTGTCAGTTTGTTGGGCCAGTGTGTCGCGTCAGCGTGTTGGGTCAGTTTGTTGGGTCAGTGTGTCTGGTCAGTGTGCCATGTCAGTATGTCGGTCAGTGTGTCGTGTCAGTTTGTTGGGTCAGTGTGTCGTGTCAGTTTGTTGGGTCAGTGTGTCGTGTCAGCGTGTTGGGTCAGTATGTCGGTCAGTGTGTCGTGTCAGTTTGTTGGGTCAGTATGTCGGTCAGTGTGTCGTGTCAGCGTGGTTGGGTCAGTATGTAAGTCAGTGTGTCGTGTCAGTTTGTTGGGTCAGTGGGTCTTGTCAGTGTGCCATGTTACTATGTCGGTCAGTGTGTCGTGTCAGTTTGTTGGGTCAGTGTGTCTTGTCAGTGTGAGCTGTCAGCGAGTCGTGTCAGTGTGTCTTGTTAGTGTGAGCTGTCAGTGAGTCGTGTCAGTGTGTCTTGTCAATGAGTCGTGTCAGTGTGTCCTGTCAGTGTGAGCTGTCATTGAGTCTTGTCAGTGTGTCTTGTCAGTGTGTCTTGTCAGTGTGTCTTGTCAGAGTGTCTTGTCAGTGTGTCTTGTCATTGTGTCTTGTCAGTGTGTCTTGTCAGTGTGTCGTGTCAGTATGTTGGGTAGTGTGTCTAGTCAGTGTGACATGTCAGTGTGACATGTCAGTGTGTCGTGTCAGTGTGTCTTGTCAGAGTGTCTTGTCAGTGTGTCTTGTCATTGTGTCTTGTCAGTGTGTCTTGTCAGAGTGTCGTGTCAGTGTGCCTTGTCAGTGTGTCTTGTCAGTGTGTCTTGTCAGTGTGTCTTGTCAGTGTGAGCTGTCAGTGTGAGCTGTCAGTGAGTCGTGACAGTGTGTCTTGTCAGTGTGTCGTGTTAGTATGTTGGGTGGTGTGTCTAGTCAGCGTGACATGTCAGTGTGACTTCTCAGTGTGTCGTGTCGGTGTGTTTACATCATGTATGGTAAATGAAACGTCTTTTATCTAGGTCGCAATCTAGCGGCCCGCCAGCTGGCACAGACCTCAAGCTCCCCGTTGATGGCCAACCTGACGGTGGACGGATTCCGACCAGAGAACCGGTACATGTTTGAAGACAAATGTTTCAACTCCAGGGCTGATGAGGTGGGCGCCAATTTAAACATTACCCTAGAGAGGACGTATCCTATCCACCGTATTGAAGTCTACACAAAACTGGGTACGTATCCTATTGAACACACAACTCTATTCCTTTATTCTTGATGTATGTTTACACTAAACTGGTTACGTCTTTATTCTTGATGTATGTTTACACTAAACAGGTTACGTCTTTATTCTTGATGTATGTTTACACTAAACAGGTTACGTCTTTATTCTTGATGTATGTTTACACTAAACAGGTGACGTCTTTATTTTTGATGTATGTTTACACTCCACAGGTTACGTCTTTATTCTTGATGTATGTTTACGATAAGCAGGTTACGTCTTTATTCTTGATGTATGTTTACACTAAAAAGGTTACGTCTTTATTCTTGATGTATGTTTACACTAAACAGGTTACGTCTTTATTCTTGATGTATGTTTACACTAAACAGGTTACGTCTTTATTCTTGATGTATGTTTACACTAAACAGGTTACGTCTTTATTCTTGATGTATGTTTACACTAAACAGGTTACGTCTTTATTCTTGATGTATGTTTACACTAAACAGGTTACGTCTTTATTCTTGATGTTTTACACCCAAACTTTTAACCTAGACATTTACTTGGTCAAGTTGTTCATTTTTCTATTCGCTTTCTATTCCATATTATTGAATTCATCACAAAACCAGGCATGCTTGCTGTCATTTTTGTTTAAACCGTACAGATTGTTGGATATTTCATGGAACAATTTTATGTGGGGGAAGCACAGTCCATGCACAAAACTATCTGAGGATAATTAAAAAAAATATTTTAGCCAACTGAAGTTTATCTTTTGTGAAATAACTCTATTGTCATTAACTTAACAGACACATTTACACACATACACACACACACACACACACACACACACACACACACACACAGGCACACATCATTGGAAAGAAGCATATTTATTTCAAATAGTTATGAAAAAAAGATATATTATTAAGAGATGCTGAAATGAAGATGACTGCCAGCGCGAATGAAAAAGTAAAGTTACCTTAACCTTAACGGGCTATCGGGGTAGATGAAGTGTAGAATTCATCTGTTTCTATAACCTCGGCATTTGAAGGGATTGTGTGGTTAGCACAACGCCCAGCCGCCTTTTACTTCCCCAACTTAAGTCAGGTACCCATTTAAAGCTGGGTGGACTTACATCAGGACCTGGTACATTTTCCTTGGTTGTCTCTGGGGATCGAACCCAGGACTTTCAGGTCGAGACACGAACATCTACACCACTCGGCCATCTGTCCCAGTAGCGGGAATGTCTTATGCTCAAAACCTGATGAGTTCCGAGGTAGGTCCCGGGCAGATCAATAATCCAAACAATCCAAAGTTGACCCTGATTTAAAAAAAAAATGAATGCCTTAAATGTATAAGGGAAAGTAATGGCGGCTTAGTTTTACAAATAAAAAAAAAACAGTTCCTGGTTATTAGTTGTCGCCCCTATCTCGTCCCCACTCCCGCCTTACTAGTGTCACAATGGCCTCAACCACCCAGTCTGTGAATAATCTATACTTTCTCTCTTATCTCATTTGCCCGCTTTACACGTAAGTGCCACACGAGGCCCAGCATATTTACGCTATTGTTTAAAAGTCCTCTCGATTTACTTTAAAAAAAAAAACAACAACAGAACAATTCATCTCAATTTTGCAGATTATCTTAGTATGAAGAACCGGCTGAATGGTTTCCTGCTCAGTCTGTACGACGCCGCGTTCAAAGTGAAGTACAGCTGCGTGGACACGTCACCGCTGGGCACTGAGAAGTTCACCATCACGCTGCCCAATGTCACGTTGATCAAGAAGATACACCTGGTCCAGAGGAGTACGGACATTATGACTGTATGTGAGGTAGAGGCCTATGGAGGTAAGGCTGATGAAGGTATTATTATAGGTCTGTCCACTTTGTCTTAGTTTACCAGGTCGTCAGTCAGTGGCGCAGTGAGGTGGGGGCAAGGGGGGGCAAAAAAGGGCGCCAAATGGTATATTTTACATATATAATATTATATGGTTTTCAAATTGTGGGGGGGGGGTGGAGCGCTAAAAATGTATTGTGCCCCGGGGCGCGAGTTAAGCTCCCTACGCCACTGCAGTCAATAGGTCAATATGACATGTGTATGTGTCAATAGATTGACCCTGTTTACTATGTTAAGACTGGATTTGATGTTTTACCACAACAGACTGCATGCATGGCACGTATGGTCTCACTTGCTCGGAGACATGCAAGTCAAACTGTGTCCGACAGATCTGCGACCCGATGAACGGCAACTGTTTGGAGTGTCCACCATCCAAACACGGAACAAAATGTCACCTGAGTACGTTCAAATGTCATTACATTAAATTTTTACAGTTGCACAACGATTGAACTGTTCCTCTAAATTGAAATAATACATTGCCATCAAACGGAAGTTTTATTGTGCACTACATTACAACTGTACATTCCAATTACATTACAATTATTAATTCCCACCAGTTAACAATAGTACATACCCACTACATAATAATAGTACATTCCCACTACTGTACATTAACACATTCCCACTACATTTTGATTGTTAATTCCCACTACATAATTATTGTGAATTTCTACTACATTTCAAATATATTGTTTCGCCACACTAAATCTCTACAGTTCCATTATCTAACTTGTGATAACAATATATTGTTGATTACCTTTCACCAGATTGTCCGAAGGAGTGTGTCGGAGGATGTTCCTTATTTAGTGGACAATGCAAGAAATGCCAGCCGAAATTTATGGGAGAAACATGTCAAGAACGTATGTCATTCTTATTAATTTACATTTGTATGTTGATTTGATTGATCTCTTGAAAAAAGCTGATACAGTAAGAGAATATCAACTTTTCCTTAATGTAATTTTACAGTTAAGTTTCTTTATTTCAATCACTGTAAACCTCCTAAATCATGTATGGGCGTAATACGACCCGCGGGCCAAATCCGGCCTGCCGAACTGACTAAGGCGGACCGAGGCTCGTCGCTTATTTTCGGCACAGCCTTCTATGATATGACCTATACATAATGTATATATATATATATATATATATATATATATATATATATATATATATATATTAGCTCATTTCAACACCGGCTCACAGGTAAAAACGACTAAAAAATTTTGCCCACCCCTTTTATAAATGAGATGAAAATTGTGATGTTACTTTGACATGTGACTTAGTTGGCTGATGCTATATGATCTCAGAGGTATACATTTTGTATCCTACACGGCTTTTAAAACGACAATACTTACACCAGATTCTACAACATCAACAGCCTATATGGCCGTAATGAATGTAGCTTTATAAGTTAATAATACTGAGGCTTAATAAATTACCCACAGTAATGATGTATTTACTACACACTATGACGTCATGATATACCAATGACATCTCCTAAATAGACAAAAATTGACATTTTATAAATCCATGTCGTTAAAATTTCATAAATCAATATAAACATTCTAGAAAGTGCATCACATTTTATTAACTAATCTTTGTCTACGTCACGTGACAGAATGTAGTCCAGGATGCAAGAACGACGGAAGCTGCGTGCAAAAGAACGGCACGTGCAACTACGGATGTTTTCTGGGATACGTCGGACACAACTGTCAGAGTGAGAATCCTTTTTTTTTTTTAAATAATTGTTAGTCTTTTATAATGTATTATACAAAAACTGGACTTACCAAATTGAATTATGTGAATGCAAATACATGTAGCTACAATTTCTGCTTTAAAAAAAATGCTTATATGTATACACTCTTTGTATATAGAAAAATAACACATTTAGATTACAGTTGGTTATATTAACTAACATGTCACCATACGAACATTTTATAACGCTAAAATATCATTGTAACAAATAAATATAAATATTGCATACTATTACTTAACGTACAAGATCATAATGAACATACAATCTAATAAACTAATAGCGGTGTGGGTTCTGCGTTAAATCGAAAGTAATGAATTAATACAACAGTATTCCAGTTTAAAATACAATCATGAAAAAATCGGATCTGCCCGAAACCAAAAATAACCTAGCCTACCGATCAAGACTAAGGGGATATTACTCTATGCGAAGGTTTTGCAGGGTAGAGCTAGTCAAAAAAAGAATACTTGATGTACTTTGACACATTATCTGCCTATTGTTTTTTTTACATTTTGACAAAAATAGATATAACCCCCCCCCCACCCATTTGTTTTACAGCCCACTAATGATTGCTAACAGTTAATTATAAATCACTCCACTGTGCATGCTAAACGAGAAAGGTTTCAATAAGTCAATTAATAACAAGATGATAGGTATATGTTCTATGTAGGAAATTAATAACAAGATGATATGTATATGTTCTATGTACGAATAGTAAAGTAGATCAATGAACGAAAATTTCTAATTGATAGTTGGTTAAAATCTCTAATTTGAGTGAAAACGATAAATTCATTGAAAAAGAGGTTACTGTTTGTTATAACGGGATAATTAGGTAGAAAAAGATAACTCAGTAGAAAAAGATAATTCTGTATAAAGGTATATTTTAGCTCAAAAGTAATTCAATGGAAATGGATAAAGAGATCGATCATGGTCAAGCCCACGCGACATCTCCCTTGGTGCCTCCAAGGCCACTATTGGTCATGGAGGGAATGAAAGAAGGGCACAATTAAAACCAACCTATAATTATATAAGTGGTTTATAAGCGATTTCTTCCCATCCCAACTGGGTCGTCACATACACACACACACCGATTGGAAGAATAAACGAGCTAGTGATGACAAAAAATGTATCAAGTCATTTGTTTATTTTTGTCATTGATAAAATATAAATGTGAAAATGTTTCCCCATCTCCCCCCCCCCCGTATCCCCCACAACTGTACAGAATGTCCTAGCTACTGCGTGATAGCTGAGGAGACATGCAGGATCGATGACTTCCATTGTGTTTACGGGTGTTTGACGGGGCGGTACGGCTCCACATGTGACAAAAGTAAGTATTACCGGTGACAAACGTAAATATCACATGTGACGAAAAGTTAGTATCAGCTGGGACAAAAAGTAAGTATTACCTGTGACAAACGTAAATATCACATGTGACAAAAGTAAGTATCACCTGTGACATAAAATATCACTGTCACTGATAGACTGTGCGTGTGTGTGCAGGGGAGAGCATCAGAGTGTAACTGGAGAATGATTGTGTGCTCTGTGTGTCTGTGTGTTTAGCTGGACTGTATGAGAAGTTGTGCTATCCACCTGGAATGCCGGGTCGTGAGAATATATTTTCTTTTGCACATCGTATTCAAGTGGTCTATTAAATATTTTCGTATAGCATCTCAAAAAGTTGGAGTTTAGTGTTTTTCGTCACTGAAGTAAACCTAGAAAAAGGTGCATGTGACATTCACCTATGACCAAAAGTAAGTTTCGACTCTGATATATTTAGCGTCACCTTAACAAAACCTCCTCTCTCCTTTTTTCCCCTCCATTTTTCACCTGTCCAGGCTGTTCAAAATTTTGCAAGACTTCTGTGTGTGACAAGAAGACAGGAGCCTGTGCCAGCGGCTGTCAGAGTGGCTACCATGGACCTCGATGTGTTGATGGTCAGTGGATTGAATGTATAGACACGTTTACAACATATACATACAACTAAATTATTACCACAGTAGCCGTTGTTAGATAACTGGGGCTTTAAGTAGAGACTTTCAGAGATGTCAGTCGTCTCACAAGTCCACCCAGCTTTAAATGGGTACCTGACTTAAATTGGGGAAGTAAAGGCGGCTGGGCCTTTATATACCGAGGTTATAGAAACATATGAATTCTACACTTCATCTGCCCCGATGGCCCGATAGGGCTCAGGGAACTTTACTTTTTTACTTTTACTTTTCAGAGATGTCAGGGGTTCTTTAAATCGATCTTATATAAGTGATCGAATTATTCCGTAATTATATTTATTGAAATTTAAAGTTACACATTTTCACCCCCATTGATTTGATTTCCGACACGTTTAACAAATTACCATTTAATGCTGTTAGACAAAGTGATTTTCATAATTGAGTGTTAATAATTTAAAATAAAAAAAAATCTAACCGATAAAATTATTAACTTAAAGGAGATTTTGAAAAAAAATCGAATTTGATTTGTTGTTTAACAGAGTGCAGCAGTAACTGTGCGGAGGGAAAGTGCGACTCGACCAACGGCACGTGCAAAAATTGTGTTGCAGGGAGACACGGTACATTTTGTCAGAAAAGTAGGTGGAATTCAGCTGCTACTAAAGAATTCTTTAGGAAAAAGCATGCCAAAATGAACACTATGCCTTTCCATACCTAGCATGAAAAAAAACACATATGAAACACAAACACACTTAAGAACACACACACATTCCTACTACATGAACATACATAACAACACACACACACAGACACACTCCTACTACATGAACATACATAGCAACACACACACTCCTACTACATGAACATACATAACAACACACACACACACACACACTCCTACTACATGAACATACATAACAACACACACACACACACTCCTACTACATGAACATACATAGCAACACACACATATTCCTACTACATGAACATACATAACAACACACACACACACACACACACACACACATACACACTCCTACTACATGAACATACATAACAACACACAAACACACACGCACACTAACATGCATAACACAAACCACATAATAATTAACTCACCCTATATTCGTAATGTAAGATCATGTTTACTCAAATAACCATATATTCGTAATGTAAGATCATGTTTACAAAACTAAGAAAAATAAAGACGCACTTCATGAAAATAGTACACAAATTAACTTGTTAGTGTTTCTCCTAACCAACATGTTCGGTCATCTCCACGTTTATCAGAATGTAGCCTTAACTGCTTGAATCTAATATGTGACAAGAGGACCGGTCATTGTATTGACGGCTGCAAGCCGCAGTTCACAGGTCCAGTCTGTGATAAATGTAAGTAGAGATTTAACATATGTATGAAGCTTGTTTTAAAACATGCAAGTAGTGATAGTTTTAAATGTAAGTAGGGAACGTTTTTTTTTTTAGAAATGAAAAATTTCATTTTTTTTTCTATTTTTCTAATTGTACAAACATTAATATAAACAAACATCATTGTTGAAAAGTCGTTTAAAGTGTAATTCCTACCAATACGTTCCAGTGTGTACCAACTGTGCTGGAGACGGCCAATGTTCACAGCAGTCCATGATCTGTTCCTCTGGCTGCATCTCTGGGTTTGAGGGCGAGACATGTGTTGTTCGTAAGTAGTTCTATTACATTACTCTTTAGCTTTTTGAAATTTTTTTTTATGCGCAGCCACTGCCAGCATGACAGGGTGTCGTGTGCCGGCCGCACCAGCTCTGCTAGTGGCGCTGAAGCATGTCTGCCATGCCTACAAAGCGGCTTGGTGTGGCCGTTACATCTGCCTGCATTACAGTAAGATATGCCATGCCAGACCAGCGGAGTGGGTGTACTGCTGATCAGCGAGAATGGCAAGGCAATGATTTGTTTCCTGCCACTTAGACAGAGGGGAGGTTGTAATGTGCCTTTAACATTTTGTGTTAAATTTCCACCTACCTAGATCTCGGTTTGTAGAGATTTTGGGAGATAAGTGTTTTTTTTTTTTAAATATAACATTTTCTCTCGCAATGTTTCATTAAGCAAGGGGAAATAATTCAAATGTTTTGTGAATTTCTGTGTTTATCTACCTTGCTTTTCCGTTGCTGCATTAAAGCCGTTAAAAAATTGTAAAACATAATCATTTAGGATCTCTCTGTATTGTGATTTTTTATTTTTATTTTCTAATATTGTTTTCTTCAATTTTCGAAAATGATATAACAATAAGGAAAAAGAAAACTTCTTTTAAAAAATATTGCTATTAAAAAAAATGAATGAAAAAAAAATAATTAAAAAATCTTCTCAACACAATTGGCATCCATTTATTTATTTATTCCACTCAGCTGCCAAACCTTCCGTCGTTCTGCCACTTCTCCTGGTGTCATTCTGTCTGATATCCACTCTGGCCTCCATCATCTACCTTTGCGTGAAACGAACCCAAAAGGAACTTCACCATTATGAGTAACTGCTACTGCTGTACCTGCTCCCCATTTTTTTCCGTCTTAAGGAACGTTGATACTGTACAAGTCCGAGGGATCTTCCTGCTGCATAATGAACGAAGTTACTCAACATGTCCAGGGAACATTTCAGCTGTACTTGTCCAAGAAGTATTGCGGCTGTACTTGTCCAAGAAGTATTGCGGCTGTACTTGTCCGAAAAGTATTGCGGCTGTACTTGTCCAAGAAGTATTGAGGCTGTAGTATTGCGGCTGTACTTGTCCAAGAAGTATTGCAGCTGTACTTGTCCAAGAAGTATTGCGGCTGTACTTGTCCAAGAAGTATTGAGGCTGTACTTGTCCAAGAAGTATTGGGGCTGTACTTGTCCAAGAAGTATTGCGGCTGTACTTGTCCAAGAAGCATTGCGCCTGTACTTGTCCAAGAAGTATTGCGGCTGTACTTGTCCAAGAAGTATTGCGACTGTACTTGTCCAAGAAGTATTGCTGCTGTACTTGTCCAAGAAGTATTGCGGATGTACTTGTCCAAGAAGTATTGCGGCTGTACTTGTCCAAGAAGTATTGCAGCTGTCCTTGTCCAAGAAGTATTGCGGCTGTACTTGTCCGAGAAGTATTAAGGCTATACTTGTCCAAGAAGTATTGAGGCTGTACTTGTCCAAGAAGTATTGGGGCTGTACTTGGCCAAGAAGTATTGGGGCTGTACTTGTCCAAGAAGTATTTCGGCTGTACTTGTCCAAGAAGTATTGCTGCTGTACTTTTTCAAGAAGTATTGCGGATGTACTTGTCCAAGAAGTATTGCGGCTGTACTTGTCCAAGAAGTATTGCGGCTGTACTTGTCCAAGAAGTATTGAGGCTGTACTTGTCCAAGAAGTATTGCGGCTGTCCTTGTCCAAGAAGTATTGCGGCTGTACTTGTCCAAGAAGTATTGCGGCTGTACTTGTCCAAGAAGTATTGCTGCTGTACTTTTTCAAGAAGTATTGCGGCTGTACTTGTCCAAGAAGTATTGCGGCTGTACTTGTCCAAGAAGTATTGCGGCTGTACTTGTCCAAGAAGTATTGCGGCTGTACTTGTCCAAGAAGTATTGCGGCTGTACTTGTCCAAGAAGTATTACGGCTGTACTTGTCCAAGAAGTATTGCGGCTGTCCTTGTCCAAGAAGTATTGCGGCTGTACTTGTCCAAGAAGTATTGCGGCTGTACTTGTCCAAGAAGTATTGCTGCTGTACTTTTTCAAGAAGTATTGCGGCTGTACTTGTCCAAGAAGTATTGCTGCTGTACTCTTTCAAGAAGTATTGCGGCTGTACTTGTCCAAGAAGTATTGCGGCTGTACTTGTCCAAGAAGTATTGCGGCTGTAATTGTCCAAGAAGTATTGCGGCTGTACTTGTCCAAGAAGTATTTCGGCTGTACTTGTCCAAGAAGTATTTAGGCTGTACTTGTCCAAGAAGTAATGCGGATGTACATTTTCAAGGGACGTAGCTGTTAAACATGTTCAAATAAAATAAGTTGTGATCTCCGAGACTTAATACTGCGGTACGTGTGGAATGTAAGCTTCTGCTGTACAGGTCCGTAGGTCAAATTGTACTGGGCTGCCCAAGAAATATTAAATTATTTACTTTTAATTTACTGTTGCGTATTTCTCTCGGGATAGTGCGACTTTCTCCATGGATGCGAAGTTAACCGGGAGCTTAGCGGCTGTGAGCGGAATTGGCGTCGTATATCAAAACATTTTTTTAAAATTATAATCAACGCCCCCCTCCCAAGAGGGCCGCTGTGAAATTATCAAACGTCGACTGGTCCGCGGAGAGAAAAAGGTTGGGGACCACTGGCCTAAAACTAAGTTCATGTTATTATATTGCATCTGCGCGTAGTCCAAACAATTCAGTAATTAACATTTCGTATTCCAGACATACGCAATATGTTGTGCATTTTTTCTGGCGACTAAATCAAATTACGTGATAGCAAATGTTCAAGATTTAATTTTGATTTTGCTGAATGATTATGTTGAAATATTAATTAGAAAACAATTACTTAGTACCACATTATAATTTAGTACCATGTGATAATTTAGTACCATATTATAATTTAGTACCATATTATAATTTAGTACCATATTATAATTTTGCTATGATAATAATATCTTTTCCGAGGCTACACATTCTGTTTCAACATTGAAATAAATTTGTTAACAAATGTTAGTTGTGTAAATGGTTCATTCTTGTTGTATTATTCACAATAAAACGTTTGCTGCTTTAATGCCAAGTAACTGTACTCCTTTTTTTTTGTTCTTAAATATGAAAACCACATTTAATGTTAACATTGAATGCCTATAAAAAGTTCATTTTTAACATTTTCTCTCAGCCATAAAAATGAATGCATATGAGAAAGTGTTTCGGTGTGGGTATATTTATAATTTTAATGATACACACAATACTAAATAAAACATGTTGAGAAGTTTAAGCCAATGAAAACATTCACTCTCTACCATTGTTCATTTTCAGCCATTCTTTTAAGCTGATTGCAGGTTGTTTTGTAAAACTGGGCATTTTTCATTATGTTATAAGCTACCTAGTGATGCTATACATCATTGAATTCAGAAATGAATAAGCTATTTAATGATATAAAGCTTTTGATATAATACAAATTTTTAATTTTGTAAAATTATAGTGTAAATGATTTTTTATTATTTTTTTTAACTAAAAATACAAATACATCACAAACAGTAAGTATAAAAAAAAAAGTATGAAGAATTTAAACAAAATCTTTAATATTTACATAAACATTTTTCATTTATACAACACATAAACAAATTTGGACTTAAAATTTTGACAATTTTTTTTTATTCCACTATAACTGATACTATAGAAAATGGAAAAAATAAAAAAAATAAGGACTGATGCCTCTAGTGTGAAAAAAAGACATATAATTCTTACACAATAAGTACAATGTTAGACTAGACAAAATTGATCATTAAAATTTCTATATTATTATTATATAAGTGACAGGAAACACATTTAAATGAATTGATAATTACTTTAAATGTTATTAATGATAAAGTAAAAGACAATTTCTGTCATCTTGAAAACATAAGAAAGTATCACATGCAGAACATTTAGTTCTTGTTTTTCTTTCAAGTTTATAAAGTGAATAACATAATTTACAGTTTTTTCTTTCCTTTGAAGGAACCATTACAGGTAAAATAGGATGATTAGTTTTTATTTTATATGCTGTCGCTGTCGGAACCTCATCTAAGTCATCAATCTTTCCTAACTGTCTAATTAACTCTATTGTGTAATCTAACTGACTATATCTTGCTGGTCTATTTAATTCAATAATATCTGGATTTTGTTTCCTCCAGTCTTGAAAAAGAATATAACTATTTACCCTAGCAATATCAACAAAATGAAAAAATAAAGTTTTCCACCATTTATTTGTTTTTCTAAGCATATTATATTTATTTAAAAGTTGATCACTTTTGTCTACCCCTCCCATATTAATATTATAATCCTTGACTAAAAGTGGTTGTCTTACTTCTAATTTTTCAAAAGTACCATTTTTATTTTTTCTTCTCATGACTGAATTAAAAGAATTAGCTTCATGCATTGTAGAAACCAAAGATACTGTTTTGTTATCCCTCCACTGCATTGTTAAAGTTTCCTCTTTCCTAACCCATCTCATATCACCCCTCTTTGAAGTCTTTTCCCATTGTTTTACATTTTTTAATTCAGTAGGAAATCCTTTTCTAGCAGTCAAAATGGTACCACAGGCTAATACACCTTTTTTTAACAAATCTTTTACTAAAACAAAACTAGTATAAAAATTGTCGAAAAACAAACGATAGCCTTGATTAACAATGGAAGATATTAAATTCATTACAACCCCATAAGCTAATCCAAATGGTGATAAATTTTCAGACTTACCCAAATAAACATCAAAATCATATGTATATCCAGTAACAGAATCCGCGAGCACCCATAATTTCATCCCCCACTTAGTTGGTTTATCTCTAATATACTGACGAAATGAATATCTCCCTTTGTTTCTAACCATTCGTTCATCAATTGAAATATTAGGTCCAAGCTGGTATAATTTCATGCATTTTCTTCTAATGAAATCAAACAAAAACCTAACTTTAGTCAATTTATCCTCTGCCTTTTCGGTGTTTCGGTTTGAAACTTTCAAAAAAAAACTAAGTATTTGTTCAAAACGTGGCCTGGTCATAAAGGCTCTTGCCCATAGTCCATTGAATAAACTTTTTTTGTTCCAGTAAGACTGATCATTTGGAGCTTGTATCATCCCCATGTACATTAAAAGTCCAATAAAGCTCATAAATTCTTCTTCACCTACATCTGTCCAGTTTTTTGTACATGGCTGGTTTAGTTGGTCCAATAAATGCAGCATTCTGATTAGTCGTGTTGTATAGCTCTCTGACCAAAGTTAAAGTAAAAAACAGAGAAAAAATGGACAGAGGAGTCAGATACTTTTTTCTGTCTTGTCTTGTAAATGACTCTGGAAAATGAGCTCCAGGAGTTCTCTCAGGTTTGAAGGGTGGCAAAGCATAAGGAGGTCCAGAATCTTGGTCATCATAACTGAAGATAAAAAGATGTAGTAACATTAGAAACATTTTTTTTTAAATGAAACAATGATATTTTGTTAAAAAATTATTCAACAAAATACTCAGTAATAAATAAGCCATCTAAAATTGTTGAATTATTTCTTTTGTTTTGTTCAAATGTGAAAAAAAAGATACGTTACCAATGTAAACAAAAGAAAGTTACATTTACTATGGCCCTAAACAAATATGAATTATAAATGAATGTGTGGAAAATGTACCTTTAATTATATAAATAGTTAAACTAACATAATTTTTGTAAATGTTTTGATACCTATAAATATCTACTAATGAATATACAATTAACAAAATAAAAAAAAATTGAAAAAAATTGCCATGTGCGTTTCGGCTTTGCCACTAATACTAATGTTTACCTTCCATTGTTGACTTGTTTAGTGGAAAATCGATGTATATTTTCAGTTTCACTGACTTCTCCCTCTTCAAGCCAAACTTCATCCTCACTTGAAATATAGTCATTTTCATCGTCGGAAGATGAATACATATCCATGATTCTTTAAAAAAATTGAGACGCTAATAAAAACAGGACTGTCGTAAAAGTGACAAAATGGCGACCATCATCCCGGAAGTTTGTGACGTAAACACGAGACTTTTAATTAATATTTTTTTATTTAAAATGTAAAAAATGTGTAAAATGTTGTATTTTTTGCTAAAATATTCATTTTATTATAACAAAACATAAAATAAATTGATCAAAAGTAAAAATATAAAGAATTATAACATAAAAAAATTGTCGATCACCGGTGATCGAAAAGTCAATGCTACGATGGTTGAGAGTTTAATTTATCAACTATGTTATCAGAAGTTTCCTTCGTTTCTACAGATCCAAGTATAGATCCACTATGGATAGGTTGTATTGACAGATTTTATTTTTACATTTTATTAAACATTCTTTAAAGTATATTTTTTTTAAAATTCGAGTGCATCAGACACATGAACGATCAGTTCCCGAAATGACCAGCCACTTTGGCCGAGATGTGTGGCCAATGTCCGATGTACTATATGTTTATCATTACAGTATACAAACACCCAAAATCTTTCATGACCTTTTTCATCCGACTTTGGCAGATAGCCACATGCCACTTTGCTAACGACCTGCCCGAAACACGTAAATACCGGACAATGACCGGTCAATGTGATGCGATATTGGCCAGTTTCCGATTCGGCCGACTAGTTTGCTATTTGGCCGATGTAAGGCTTTGGCCGTAACATATAGTAATGTACTTTCTAAATTATTTTGAACTATTATTTGAAGCTATTTGAATTGAGTATATAATTAAGTAATATTTGTAAGAAATATTTGTAAGTAATATTTGTAAGTAATATTTGTAAGTAATATTTGTAAGTAATATTTGTAAGTAATGTTTGTAGGTAATGTTTGTAAGTAATATTTGTAAGTAATATTTGTAAGTAATATTTGTAAGTAATATTTGTAAGTAATATTTGTAAGTAATATTTGTAAGTAATATTCTACACAGGGTTCCTGCTTAATTAATTTCATATTCTTAGTCATCGACATCTTAACACATACAATTATATTAAAGAATAACTGAAATCAATTAATTATACCGATTTAGTATACTTATTTTTAGATATAACTTCCATTATTCTACGAACAAACAGTAAACCGAATAAAAAGTCAACTTAGAAGATGTCTAAGCGTGTATTATTAAAAAAAAAACTAGAACTACATCTATGGATTGTGTTTACGAATTGAAATAAGATACGCACTTATTCATGTAGCAGTATGATAGGGTGTGCAAAATTGTGTATTGTGCGCTACAATAAGTTAAGAAATGCGAGCAGAAAAAAAAGACGTCTTCAATATGGTTTGATTCAAAAGAAAGACATACTGTTATATGAAGAATTAGTTATATTAAGTGATAGTTGAACTATAAAAGAACAGCCAAACGTTCTAAGAGATACATATTTCATCTTACCAGAGATTGAAACATAAAATAACCTCAATATACGTTGAATAACTCTCAGGTGAATTCTTCCATCCGACATTGTTAAAAAATATTAGCTTTTACTTTTGAAAGTAATTCAAGCAGTTGAACGCTGGTAGAACAATTAAAACAGATAACACACACTGATTTGAATTCAACGACCAGTTATTTAATTCTACTCAAATAATCTACATATCCCAGGTCAAACGTCGGATAATGGGGACCATGGAAGTTTAAATTGGCTCCTGGCTTTATGTGGCTTTATTCCTCCGAGTTGTCGAAAAATGCACCAATGTCTATGACGAGTACATGACACAGGCAGCTTAGGATCAAAATGACTGCTGCCACAATGAGCGAAGTTTTAATGAAGTGTTTTGAGCTTTTAAAATTAGCATCTGAAATAGAGACAATAAATTATAGCAATCAATCCAATTGGACATATAATATCTATCAATTATATTGTGTTGAATTTTGAAGAATCTGATCTGATCTGTCGGACGAGTTCATTTTCTTAATTTCTGCTAAAAAAAACGTGTGATCTGTAACTGGTATAGGTGGTGTCCGGGGCTGTCTCTGTAAATGCTGCCCTTGGACGTGCGTTCCTAGCCCCCCCCCCCCCTTTTCCGTCTAGTTTTGCCACTTTCTCTATCAAAGACGTGATAAACTTGAACATTTTTAAACTCTTATTTTTATTTTTTGTTTGAATTGTACAAGAAACGATGGATCGATGGATCGTACTGTTAATTCGAAAATGTTTCCTAAACCAGAAATTCTCACTTTTCAACAATGTTTCGATTCAATTTTTTTTTTAAACTTGTAAAGAAAGGAGTTTGATTGATAAGTGTTAATGAAATACAATCGTATTGAGTCCCCACTACTGGACATCTAGTTGAACTTGAACACGGAGACACAGACCTATGACACAATCAGGGACCAGCAGTGAGTGTTGCCGGTCATAGTCATATTTATATAAAATGCTATATAATGGTACTATGTTCATTGAATATAGTCAGCACAAGCATTTATATTAAAAAAGACTAAAAATTTTAAATATATATAACTTTCATGTAAATGTATATATACCGTATAAATTGTTAGTCTAATAATTTATACAGATATACACATATATGTTTGTTTGTGCTTTGTATGTAGCATAAAAACATCAATAAATTTTTCTCTAAGAGTTATGACCGGCAACACTCACGACTCGTCCCTGGACACAATCTACGTTTCGCATAGATACACACTTAAGTTTGAAGTAATGCAACTACCTATTAACAGGTGTTATTGTAAAGGTGTTATTGTAAAGGTGTCAATTCACTCAAGTGTTATGCTTTTTTTATAAATTTCTCTCATGAGTCATCAGTAAGTTTAAATGAATGAACAGAAAAAAAAGGGATGGTCAGTTTTCAGACCACACCTGACCATGATGAGCGTCAGAAGATAGAAATCAGTCTTTTGTGAGGCTGGCCTATTGCTAATTTAGAGGTAATAGTTCTGTTAGTACAAATATATATATATATATATATATATATATATATATATATATATCAATCACTTACAATCATTGCAAGTTACCCCTATATAACCTGTGACACACCCACTTACACAAACTCTGGTCAGTTGGTGACAACTGCCTGCACCACCACAGTTGTAACATTCTGAAAGATTAAAATAACTTTTTTTTATTCTACCATCAAACCCTTTTTTTTCCCTTAAAAATTAAAAGTTGGCAGCAGTCATTGTTTTTAATTTGAACCGTGGCGAATGAATTAATTTTCTAAAGACCATGAAAAACGTTCTTAGGAATAGGCGAACTAAACGACAGTCTAGGACACACCTCCCTTCCTCAACCATGCATCCAACTCAATAGTAAATCGTATTAGAGCTTATGTTAATGCACTATCACTTCGTGCATTAATACGCACTATCACTTCGTGCATTGATACGCACTATCACTTCGTGCATTAATACGCACTATCACTTCGTGCATTAATACGCACTATCACTTCGTGCATTAATACGCACTATCACTTCGTGCATTAATACGCACTATCACTTCGTGCATTAATACGCACTATCACTTCGTGCATTATTACGCACTATCACTTCGTGCATTAATACGCACTATCACTTCATGCATTAATACGCACTATCACTTCATGCATTAATACGCACTATCACTTCGTGCATTGATACGCACTATCACTTCATGCATTAATACGCACTATCACTTCGTGCATTGATACGCACTATCACTTCATGCATTAATACGCACTATCACTTCGTGCAGTAATACGCACTATCACTTCATGCATTAATACGCACTATCACTTCATGCATTAATACGCACTATCAGTTCGTGCATTGATACGCACTATCACTTCATGCATTAATACGCACTATCACTTCATGCATTAATACGCAGTATCAGTTCGTGCATTGATACGCACTATCACTTCGTGCATTAATACGCACTATCACTTCGTGCATTAATACGCACTATCACTTCGTGCATTAATATGCACTATCACTTCGTGCATTAATACGCACTATCACTTCGTGCATTAATACGCACTATCACTTCGTGCATTAATACGCACTTTCACTTCATGCATCGATACACACTATCACTTCATGCATTAATACGCACTATCACTTCATGCATTAATACGCACTATCACTTCATGCATTAATACGCACTATCACTTCATGCATTAATACGCACTATCACTTCGTGCATTAATACGCAAAATCCCCAAGTCCACCCGGCTTTTAAATGAGTACCAGACTTTGAGTACCCTTTATGTGCCGAGTTTATTGAAACGAAATGATTCTACACATCATCTGTCCTTTACTTTTTACGTTAATTGTGTGTGTGTAAAATGTTACCGCATATTAAGTGTGTCCGTCAGTTTTCAAGCTAGAACAAAAATCACTAAAGGTCCAGCCATTCCAGGCGTACACGCCATACAGTGACCTGTGTGGATGTCACAGTGTCCATTTGCACACTCCTTACTGCAGGCTAAATAAAAAAATCAAAGAAAAAGAAAGTTTAAAAATTGTAATTGCATCTTATTTTTAAATTAAACATCCAACTCCATACATGTGTTTAAATTAAACATCCTACTCAATACATGTGTTTAAATTAAACATCCTACTCAATACATGTGTTTAAATTAAACATTCTACTCAATACATGTGTTTAAATTAAACATCCTACTCAATACATGTGTTTAAATTAAACATCATACTCAATACATGTGTTTAAATTAAACATCCTACTTAATACATGTGTTTAAATTAAACATCATACTCAATGCATGTGTTTATTAGAGACAATGTATATTTATAGTGTGTATTGTGTATAGATTTACAACAAATTTCAACCTAAAATTTATATAACAAGTCAAGTTTAATATAAAAATCACATTTTATTAGTAGGCTATTTTCAGAACGAACACCTTATGATATCATATATAGCATACAATTTATATGCTGTGTGTGTTCATAAATAGCATACAATTTATATGTAGTGTGTGTTCATTAATTTTAACCATTAGGTCGATGAAAGTTAAAATTGTTTTACTTGAGTTTATTATAAAAGTATTAAATAATTCAAAGATGTGCCCCTGGTATAAGTTTTACGTGTTAATTATGTTTTATCAGCATGGCAAATGCAATTAAATTGAGTAAATGAGGATGCTAAGGCAGGTGTCTTTTATCACCATTCGTCACCACTTGACCAATACATACTTTGACCACACACTGGGCCGTACATTCCGTTTGGGCATACAAGGCAGGCCCCTTCAGCACCGTCGCAGGAGTTATTTTTACATGACGCTGGACATGCTGTTGATATATATATATATATATATATATATATATATATATATATATATATATATATAATGAAATAAGCTATGATTGTTTCGCTTGTCGCGAAAAATTTATCGTTCATCGAATTATTTCTCAAAGAGCCATCATGTTCGGTTAGGTGACTTCAGAAATTCTTAACAAAACCTAAATCATTGACAGCATCAACTTCAGCAGCAACGAAAACAGAATCACGACTATGGTCAGTAGCATCATAAATCAAAGTAATAAAACAACATGACTATCAAAAGCTCCATTAGGATGTGTGGGTAAGTAAGGGCATCCCATAAGAAGTCGCTTCAAACGATTTTGGTGGGCTTTGGGATAATACATTAGGGGGGCCCAAACCAAAGGTATGTTACGGAGGCCCAGTCAAGGCCTTCACTTACAAATCATTTTAAAAATTATAATTATGGGCCTTCTGACCATAAGTCAAATTAACACTTGACCCTGACCAATTGCTTATAATTCTTATCCTTTCAGCGGCCTCTCCGTTAATATTGCAGGCTCACCGAAATGTGTACCTGGGCCAATATATTTCTGTTAGAACCAGTGTACAATTCTTTAGTAGAAAAAAAGGGTTTTTAAAACTAGCAGCTTGTAGCTAACAACATACTGAGCTTCAAATTCTTATCGGGTTCAAAGTCTTTTAAGCAGCAGTCGGTCTTTTGCAATCCGGCTAGTTTGTCTTTTGCTATCTCTGAGGAAACCTTTACACGGCTTACAATAACTAATTTTAATCAACATTAACTGGGAGTATACAGACAACAATAACAACAAAGGAAAAACATATCTGCTGCAATAATAGAAGTAATTTGACAATACCAACTGTCCGCGTCAACGAAATACACAACTACCACTTCAACAGAGGGGACGAGTGGTCGTGCGGTGTACAACGCTCGACAGTCGAACCTCAGTACACATTAATCTTTTTTTAAAAGGGGCTCCCGAATTGAATTGGGCTAGTAAAGACGGCTGGGGTCACTGAAACAGTTGACACTTCATAGGCCGAGATGGTCCCTTAGGGGATTTTTTTTTAACCACAATAACAGACACCAACCTTTAGTGCATGTAGGTCCGTACACAATAACAGACACCAACCTTTAGTGCATGTAGGTCCGTAGTATCCTTGGCTACACCCTTCTTCACACAACTTATTCATTTCGTTACACGCTCCTTTACAGTGGGGCGAACACACTGGGGGAACACACGTAAAGAAATACACGTTTTATTTGTCAGCTGTATATGTAAAATGTAATCTTTGTGAGATTGTGAGTCTGCTTAGAGTGTGTGAAGGAACAAAATTTGAATTTCTCGCTCCAGAGGTGTTCCTAGTACTGACCAAGCAATTACTAGTATCTAAGGTGCAAGTACCAATATAAAAAAAAGAGTAAAGACCTTTTTATTTTTAGTAAAAAATGCAAGGAAGACAATAAATAAAGAATACCTAAAATGCAAGTACAAATACAAGCATAAGTTCTCAGAAAAAATGTACTAAAGTAGGTATAGAGTAGAGGTTCTTGGCAAAAAAAGTACCTAGTACCGCATTCAATACTTGGTAAAATACTTACCGAGTACCCAATTTCTATCATTCATTCATGTCTATTAAAATTTCATTTTTGGCTGTGACATTTGATGGCTACGTTTTATAATGAAGATGAAGCCGTCAATTCCGATTTAACCAAAAGACAAACATGGCAACCACCATCCTCCCATTCCCCACTCTTTTTCCAGATAATTTCCAAATAAATATGTTGCTGTAGGGGCGAAGACAATTAATTTTGCCTAAGGTCGGAAAATGCCCTTGCCTACCAAGGACGCTGGACGAAGGATACGAGAGCCACTTCTAATTATATCGTTAATATTGTAAATTAAAATCGCTTTTCGATCGAATCTTTTAAATAAATTTCATGTAGTGTATTTGGCTCATGTCATGGCTTAAGTCCCCCCCCTCCCATAACTCCCTTGGTGGGGGATGAAAGAAGGGCACCATAAAAACCCCGTCCCATTAGTGATTTATAGGATCTAAGAGATTACATCTCATCCTTACACGGAGTTCACACACACCTACCTAATTGGCAGTCCACACCTTCCGTTCCCTTGATACAACTTTCTTGACACTCTCCGTTCACCGAACACATGACGTTGTAACCACAAATCACCTCGCAACCTGCAATACAAATGTAAGTCTAAAAGAGCCGAAGGAGACCTACCTCGATGTAAATCAATATATTTCTTTTTTTAAAGTCCCCTTAAAGAAGTCAATTTGTGTATCACAGTTCATATCAACCATTACTGTGAAAATTTTCGCATTGCCCTTCCTTCATCCCCACCATCGCGTCCCACTGGCTCGAAACCCAAGCTTTGAGAAATACTGTTGCAGATGATAAATTCGTCAAGGCTGTTGAGGGCTGCTAGATATTGGGCCCTGACCCTACATCAACCAACTGGGGCCACCCCGATTCAGCCGACTGGTCCAGTGTTTGATCCATTTTTTAAATGTCAGATTATTGCACGTGATGAGGCGACCAAGTCTAGTGGGCCGCGACTTGTGTTTGAGATGCAACCCTTTCTGGGGCAGCACTGCCGAGATGCGGGTCAAGTTTGCACACACATTAAAGTTTGACGTACACAAAATGTACCGAGAGTAAATAAAATTGTATGTTTAAATGCCTATACCGATTTCTTAATTATTGTTTTAAATTATTTTTTATATTACTTTTTATTACTATTTTTTAATTATTATCTGTAAGCTACACGGACGATTCTCTAGATAAACTAGACACCCTCATTGTGGTACGCCACTGCTGTAAGTACCTTTTCCATTATAATGCCTGTTAAATCAGTTGTTAAGAGAAACCCGACGAGTGCTTTATTATTGAACCCCCCGCCCCCTAGATATTTAGAAATGAGTCCAGGATCCCCATACAACGACCCTAAGTAACTGTTATATTATAAAATTGTTGTTTTTTTTTTTAATGGACGTATATTTAATTAGAAGCGAATCACAATTGTAAAAAATAAAAACATTGAAATACGTGATGGATACATATGACTTACTAGCACTACAGTCGGGGAGATAGTAACCACGCTGACACCTGTGGAGACAATCCCCTGTCTTATGATGACACACGGTGTGGTTGAAGCAATGTCTGCTGCACGCTGTATTGAAGAATGGTAAATACAGCAGCTTCAGTAGACAACAATTGTGCATCACTAAGTTACTGCAGGAAGCGATTCATAAGGTATAATGATACCACCGAGATCGGAGCACACTGAACAAGGCCGCCGTGATATGATTAATACCTAGACATAGTAACACCCCCACTCCTGATTAAGTAAAAAGGGTATTTCGAACTAAATGCATCATAATATTTTGTTTCATAGAAATAATATTATTGTTTTTTAAAAGAATGTGTAATATTATTTTTGCTTGCTATTTTACTAAATTAATTCATTTTGAATCTACGAAAGATATCATTTTGTATAAATAAATATATTTTAATAATATTTAAACTAATCTTGGCGTTTTTAAAGAGGAAAAGATTTATATTTATATTTTTTAGCAAATATTCTTTTTACAAACATAATGCTTTCCCAGATTATTTACAGAAATGGGCAGCAGTAAGGTGTACTTTTTGACAGTAGGGGGGCCGATTCTTGGGTTTACAGGGGGAAGGCAAGTTGTGCTTCGTTTTTTAAATATACTTTTTGACAGTTTATTTACAGAACATCAATGTTACATTTAACTAGTTTAAATTATTTATATCAAGTCCTGTAATTCAAAAGTAAAATATTATCATCTCCCCTACCCGTGGTTCTCTCCCTTCTGGCTAACGCTCTTTTACCATTGCACATCACAATTAAACAGGAAAATTAAAATAATCTCAAAATGCAACTTATAAATTTAATTTGCTGTACAGTTGATTCATTCCAGGACAGGTGTTAAATACACGTATAGCTTTGACTACAGACTAAATAGGTGCATACATTACATAAACTGTCAGAGCTTAAAAAAAATATTGAAATGGATAGCTCGATGGCTGTGTCATATACAAACTAGTTTCAAGACGTTTTTGTAGATTCTATAGATGACATTAATTTAGCTAAGCCTGTCTAAATTAACACTGAAAGAAAGCGACAAGTATAGAAGTAGTAAGAGTTTACGTTTTTCGCATTTATCTCCATGGTAACCGGATGTACAGAATATCAAGCATTCACCCGTGGTTCTGTCGCAGCCAAATTTGTGGTCACAGCTGACGTCACAAGCTGTAAAACGTACAAATTCAAATTTCTTTTTATTTATAAATGTACTTTATAACGTTATAATTCTCTATAAAATATAAAATCATTCCTTGATTTGTTCTAAGTTACGAGACACACAAATGATGCATACATGTGAATTCCCGTAACAAAAACAAAGCATATAGATGACACATGTCTGTTTTATACTGCAGAGCTGGAAGAAGAATAAAAATAGAAAAACAGACATAAACAATTATAATTACTTTGGTTGCAGTGTGGACCGTAAAACCCTGTCTTACATGATCCAGAACAATCGCCCGAGTGTTTTTCACAGGAGATGCAGTTTTCAAAACAGACTGTCACGTGGAAGATAAAAATAGAACATGGAGTTATATTTTATTAATATAAACCACTGAAATCAAGGAAACAGTTTTTTTTTAATGTTTGCTAAGGGTACAATTGCTAGCGATTAGATTTCTATTGTTTTTTGCTTTCTAATCATTATTTAAAAAAAAAAAAACATGCAATCTAAAATGTCAAACAGAAAAACAAACAAACAAAAAAACACGTATTAAATCAAACTGTAGTGTAGACAAGAAATCCTGATCAGTTATGATTCGATAACTATTTAAACAAAAATCAAGTCTAATATTATCTCCATGAAATATATATAATCAATCATACTAGCTGTATGTACCCTGCAAATCTTTACATAGAGTTATATCCCCTTAGGCATGATCGGTAGGCTAGGTTATTTTTGGTTTTGGGCAGATCCGATTTTTTCATGATTGTATTTTAAACTGCAATACTGTTGTATTAATTCTTTACTTTCGATTTAACGCAGAAACCAGATGGTTATTATTATAATAATATTGTCATAGCTATACCACTAATCCGCGACGTCAAACACAAGTTGCCGACTCTATCTCCATGTAATTTCGTCTAACACTTAAAATCTATTCCCAACACCCTATGCAGTGAAGTTTTTTTTTTCAATGTTTCCTACCGGGCTGGATTGTTCTTGTTAACCAAAGCTGATACAATAGAGACATTTTTTTTTACTTTTCTTGTGTCGCCAAAAAAAAACAACAAAAAACAAAATACATCACCACCTGATGTACACGTTTCACCAAAGTATCCAGTCTGACAATCCTTTAAACAGACTCCAGTCCTTTCATTACACAATCCCGTAGGATCACAGTTTTCTGGACAGGCTGAAATGATCATTTGAAATATTTTTTTTTTAAATAAATATTATCATTGACATACAATTTGTATCAATATACATGGGGTAACTATGTCAATAAGCTTCATATCCTTTGATTGTCCTAGAATCATTTTTCATTTTTTGTTGTTTCTTTCTGTCTGTTATAGTAAATGTTATTGTCCCATCTGGTGATCTACAAATACGTTTTGTATAAAAATTAATATGTACTAGCTGTACCCTGCTAAACCTTTGCATAGTGCTATATCCCCTTAGGGTTGATCGGTAGGCTAGGTTATTTTTTTGGTTTCGGGCAGATTCGATTTTTTTTCATGATTGTATTTTAAACTGCAATACTGTTGTATTAATTATTTACTTTGGTTTTTGGTTTCGGGCAAATCCGATTTTTTTCATGATTGTATTTCAAACTGCAGTACTGTTGTGTTAATGATTTACTTTCGATTTAAAGACATCACTCACTTTCAGTACAAAATTCACCATAATGGCCGACATTGCACCCTTCTGTGCACATCCCAGAGTCTATTGCGCACCTGGTGTACTGCTTGCAGTTCTTGTTACATTCTGAAAAAATTAATATTAACTTCAAATAAATGAAATTCATCTAATTTGTTTTCCGTCGGATCTACTAAATTTCTTTACCAAAATGGGATATGTCTAGCTTTCTGCTAAACTTTCTAGTTGCTCCTGATAGTTCCTTCCAGTACTTGGAGGTTGGTTTTAGTCATTATAATTATTTATATAACTTTATAGTTATCTCTAACATTGTTAAATTAAGGTAATGGCAACAGGTAAGATGTACATCACCCCCTTTATTTCGTGAGAGTATCAATGGGAAAAAACACACATAACTGAATATCCAACCTTATCCGGAATGATATAAGGCTCTTAGTGACCACTAGAATAAAGAGAAACCTGTATTTTTTTTATTTCAATTAGTCCATTTTTTATCCAAACTTCTGCTTCCAATGGACTAAAATTTTGGTATTTTTTTTTATAAAAATCAATATATTATATATCTGTTTTTTTCTGTTTATTTAATATATATATATGATCTTTGTTTTAATCTTTATCACCATGACCACAATCTTTTTGTGTTTTTGTGCTCATTTTGATTGTATTTTTATCTACAAGGTCATTTAAGTACATAAATGTTAGGGTGATATAAGGTCCTATAAATACATCCATGTTTGGGTGATATAAGGTCCTATAAATACATCCATGTTTGGGTGATACAAGGTCCTATAAATACATCCATGTTTGGGTGATACAAGGTCCTATAAATACATCCATGTTTGGGTGATACAAGGTCCTATAAATACATCCATGTTTGGGTGATACAAGGTCCTATAAATACATCCATGTTTGGGTGATACAAGGTCCTATAAATACATCCATGTTTGGGTGATATAAGGTCCTATAAATACATCCATGTTTGGGTGATACAAGGTCCTATAAATACATCCATGTTTGGGTGATACAAGGTCCTATAAATACATCCATGTTTTGGTGATATAAGGTCCTATAAATACATCCATGTTTGGGTGATATAAGGTCCTATAAATACATCCATGTTAGGCAGTGGCGTAACTAGAACTTTTGCCGCCCGGGGCGATCTCCAGTTTGCCGCCCTTTCTATTATAAGTCAATCAAATAGTTGTTTTTATAAATTAATACACATAAATAAATTATTAAGTTATTTAATCACTATTAATTAATACACAGAGTAAAATTTTTTAGACATATTTGTATGCACTCGTAAACATATTTATATAATATCTACTCTTCTAGCTGTCATACTAGCAAAATCGTGTGTAATGCTCTCAAAACTTATATTATTTGTAATTTCTTGTTTTATTGACAATATTGCAAGATTTTGTAGTCTTAATTGACTCATTGTAGAACGAAGATAATTTTTTATGAACTTCCATTTTGAGAAGCTTCTTTCGCAACTAGCGACACTGATTGAAATTGTTAAAAAAATTCTTAACAAAATTACAAAGTTGGGAACAGAATGTTCCAACCTAAACTGCTGAATAAATTTTAGCAGATCAAGATGGCCCTTCTCCCCGTTTTTCCAATGTTTTGCCTCTTCTTTTAGTGTAGGTACAGCCATACAAACCTGGATCCTTTTTCTTTCAATATGGAACTGTTCTTTATCAATGTCAATCAAGACATTTATTTGACATTCAAATTCTTCATTTAGTAGGTTACACGGTATTATACACGAATATTTTCTTACATGGCCATGCAACTGATCGAAGCGTTCTTTTATTTCCTTTATAATTCTGTCCATAGATGAAAACATTTCTCTTCGTACTTCTTCTTCAAAGGATAGCCCCACGTCTCGCGAATTTTCATAACTCATATTTTTTCTCCTTCTAACTCTTCACAAACTATTTTGGCTGCTATAACAGCGTTTTGTACTAGCGTATCTCTTTGTTCCATGAAATGTGTTTGCAAAGAATTTAGTTTTATATGGCATTGGTGGACATTTAACCCTTTTATTTGCAGGTATTTTTGAGCGTCATTAATTTCCAAAAGGACGGGTTCCCATAAATGAAGGTAACATAGAAAAGAAAAAGATTGCATAGAATTGAGTAATATTCCAGCATCTGATCTTCTTGATTAATTATGAGAGATATATTTGAGTAGTGCTTCAGTATTTTTAGTCTGTATTTCATCCGTTCTCTTCCTTTTCTTTATAAATGACGAAGCACTTTCTTTTACTCGTTTCATCCTAGGGATAAATAATAAAAATATAACTTGTCGAAATAAATAGTATATTATGTATAGAAAACGGCAAAGTCATTTTACTACTCTGAATAGCATTTAGAATAACATCTATAATAGATATAGATGTCTACAATACGTAATATAATATACTTACCTATAATAAACTCTCCAAAATGCACTGGCACCCTGATAATTTGTTTCACTCTTCACTGATTGAATCGCGATTGAAAACTGATATCAAAATATTTTAGTAAGGAAAAATTGCCGAACAAAATCGTAAAGATCCTTTTACGAATTCAACGAATTTTAATGAATACAATAAAATAAACTTATTATCTTGTTCTTGAATTAGAATTCAAAATTTACACTAAAATGCATTTATATACACCGAGGAATAATATTGGAAATCATATAGTTAATCATAATTTATATAAATCAAATATTAAGCTTATAATAATCATAATAATCATTTATTATTCAAGAAAGAAAATAAATATGAAATGAATAAGTTGCTTTTTACAACTATAAGTAAATATAAAAAATGCCGCCCCAAGGTAAGTGCCGCCCGGTGCAGACCGCACCCACCCCCTACCCCCCTAGGTACGCCACTGATGTTTGGGTGATACAAGGTCCTATAAATACATTAATGTTTGGGTGATACAAGGTCCTATAAATACATTAATGTGAGGGTGATACAAGGTCCTATAAATACATTAATGTTTGGGTGATACAAGGTCCTATAAATACATTTATGTTTGGGTGATACAAGGTCCTATAAATACATTAATGTGAGTGTGATACAAGGTCCTATAAATACATTAATGTTTGGGTGATACAAGGTCCTATAAATACATTAATGTGAGGGTGATACAAGGTCCTATAAATACATTAATGTGAAGGTGATACAAGGTCCTATAAATAGATTAATGTGAGGGTGATACAAGGTCCTATAAATAAATTAATGTTAGAGAGATGCTATAAGTGTTGAGCTTACTCTGGGTGCAGTCTTTACCAAAATGTCCAACATCGCAACCTTCAGTACAATTTCCCAACAATTTTCTCTGCAATTCCCATAACATTCTGAGCAAATAAATGCAACAGTATACATAAATAACAATTATCATTATACTAGCTGTACCCTGCAAAACATTTACATAGAGTTATATCCCCTTAGGCTTGATCACTAGGCTAGGTTATTTTTTGGTTTCGGGCAGTTCCGATGTTTTTCATGGTTGTATTTTAAACTGGAATACTGTTGTATTAATTCTTTACTTTCGATTTAACGCACACTGGAAATGAGTATTATTATATAATATACTTCAATCTGTAAGTAACGTCATATATTTTTCTTTTTCATACAGTGATATTGTTCTTTCTTTTTTTAAGTTTAGCTTTTCACGTTGTATTAGTGAACGTCCCACAATACATTGATTGAGGTTTGCATTAAATATATATATATATATATATATACATCATTCTAATTAAAAAGCAAAGCACTTTTGGACTGTATAAAGTGGTCTTTAAGACGATAGCAGAAGTACAACAGCGTGACTTTTGATCAAAATGTCCCGGGTTTGATCTCCGGTGAGTACCAAGTATATATTTTATGTCATGTTGTTGTTCCCTTACATATCACCCGAAATGCTTCAATGCCCTTTTAACTTTGGTGGGGATTAATGAAAGGAGCTGCAAACATCGTCCTTTAAGTGGCGCATAGTATCTTTAAGATTTACATCTTATATTTACAGTGATTTCACAAATCTATGATTTACATCTCATCTTTACAGTGACTTTCACAAATCTATGATTTACATCTCATCTTTACAGTGACTTCACAAATGTATGATTTACATCTCATCTTTACAGTAAACTTACATATTTATTAAGAGATAGTCTATGACTGGCTTTCATAGAAATACATTAATTATAGGGAATGTACTGTTTGTGTTAATTAGTGACTGTTTGTAGATGAAATTCCAACAAATTGATAGGCATAGATCTATTAGATTTAATGAATGAAAGTTATAAAGAGAGAAGATATGGTATCAACAGGTGAGAATGAATACGTTTAAAATGATAGAAAAAATATGTTTTTCACCTTCTTGACACATGTATCCATAGTATCTTTCATTACATCCATGCAGGCAGTACTTGGTGAAACGATGACATAACAGCGGATGGTCAGTTGGACGACATTCATCTGGACATTCTGAAAAAATATACCATGAATAATTAAACAGATCAATGTCTCAAGAACTATTCAACAATTATAGAGTCAAAGAGAGAAATAAACCATGAATACAATGTTGTGCTATAGACCATGAATACAATATTGTGCTATAGACCATGAATACAATATTGTGCTATAAACTATGAATACAATGTTGTGCTATAAACCATGAATACAATGTTGTGCTATAAACTATGAACACAATGTTGTGCTATAAAATATGAATTCAATGTTGTGTTATAAACCGTAAGTACAATGTTGTGCTATAAACCATGAATACAATGTTGTGCTATAAACCATGAATATAATGTTATGAATACAATGTTGTGCTATAAAATGTTTTGTATTTTTGAAGTATTGACTAGCTAGGTGGGATTCTTAAAGTACAAAATCTGTCCCCATGGTAACCAGCTCTATTTGATAGGATTATAAAATAGTTTAATCCCATATTTAAAAAAAAAAACAACATAAACATCTCTTTTCTGATATTTCAGACAATTTATAATTGAGGCATAAACGTTAACTAGCTCGTTTGATTTTATGTCTTTCACCCACATTTAGCCCACACGACACACACACACACACACACACACATACACACACACACACACACACAAATAATAAACAATTTTACTGGCTTCGCAGTGAGGTCCAGTGTAGCGTTGTGGACAACTGAGACAGTATCCCTGGACATTGCAGCCAGCGTCACCACAGTTACTGTGACATGGGGTTGAGCAGTTCAATCCGATCCCGTTGTAACAATCTGTAACATAGTCACATTGAGTTTTAGAGGAAAATATATTGGGAAATCAAATTATTATGAAAGTATCATAATCTAGCGCAGTGGTTCCCAAACATTTTCGACCCATGGACCCCTTTTTCGAATCAAAACTTTCCCACGGACCCCCAAGTGAAAAACCTACATAAATGCATAATATACAAATTACAAATGAATGAAGAAAAAAAACATTTTGAAGAAGTATTCATTGAAATTATAATTTATGTTTAAAATAAAATAAATTAATGACTTGGATGAACTTGATGAGATATTATGAGTGTGTTTATGTCCGGCTCAAGGTTTGTGAGTAGCAGCCGCAAATCCCCACGAACACCAATTTCTGGTCGGTTTCTTTTTGTTGTGATGAGACTCATAACGTCACTGAATCCACGTTCTACCAAATAGGAAGACGGAAAGGCAGTCAATAACTTCTGTACAATAACCCATAATGCGGGATATAAAATTGGTATCTGTTTTTGTAACCAAAATTTGTGATATCCTTGTTCATACAATGGTTTAAGTTCCTCATTTGTGGATATTTCAATAAGCTGCTCCTGTATTTCTACGGATTCATTTATGATAGGTATGTGAGTTATCCACGTGCGAAAGGGTTCAGCCAGTGCCTCCTACAGTACAAGGCCAAATTCAGGTCAATCGTGACGTGGCGGTAGGCGTCAATTGAAAACGGACAACACGCTCGCCTCGCCGTGTTATATTGTCTGCTACCAGCTGGCCTTGGTCCTAAGCTTTGTGTTATTTATAAGATAGAAGGATGTTAGGCTGTTTAGCCTCAAGATAAAACGTGTTTATCATAGTAATTAGTGCCGAATTAATTTTATGGCAAATGAATTTATTTGTTTTTCATTACTTTAAAGCATAGAAAGTTTTTGTGAAGACTAAATGTAACTAAAAAAGGTTGCAGATGATTATTTACAGCAAACATATGTGCAGATTTGTAGAAAAAAACATCAACACTTTCAAAACAACACAATACATGTATAAGTAAAACAAAGTCAATACATTATAGACATTATAGATAAGTTTATTCCTTTAAGATTTGTGCAGTTCAGTCCAACATCGTCAGTAAATCACATGAAAAAGAAATTGTTTTTAAAAAGTTTTTAGTGTATGGTCAATCAAAAGGAAATACAGGCATACAATTAATTTTTTGAAAATCATACTTGTAGTGAAAAAGCAGAATACTTTTACATGTATAAAACATAGTTAAAAAAGAAACATCTTTAAATTCAGTTTAGTTTTTTTTGTAAGCTATATTACCTAGGCCCTTGCCTAGTGATTAAGAAATGCATTGTATCACACAGTCCCAACAATTGTTCCTTTGGTCATCTCTGAAAGGGAAATTCTGGAAACAACTCCCTGAAATTGAAACTTTAAAAAACTGTAAATAATTTTGCTTAAATGAAGATTATTAATTGAACAAACATATTTAGGCATGCATTAATAAAAACAACATATTGATGCATGCATTAATTAAATAAACATATTGAGGCATGCATTAATATAATCAACATATTGAGGCGAGCATTAATAAAATCAACATATTGATGCATGCATTAATAAAATCAATATATTGATGCATGCATTAATAATATCAATATATTGATGCATGCATTAATAAAATCAACACATTGAGGCTAGCTTTAATAAAATCAACATATTGAGGCTAGCATTAATAAAATCAATATATTGATGCATGCATTAATAAAATCAACATATTGATGCATGCTTTAATAAAATCAACATATTGAGGCATGCATTAATAAAATCAACACATTGAGGCTAGCATTAATAAAATCAACATATTGAGGCATGCATTAATTTAAATAAACATATTGTGGCATGCATTAAAAGAAAGAATACTTGAGAATAAAAAAACAACAACATCAATACAGTTCAAACATATTAAACATATCTATTAAGTGAATGTTTGTAATTTTCTCTTCTTAGCTTTCATTGTCTTTAATGAATTATCTGATGCACATTTACTATAGTCATTTAACAGTATGTTAGCCAGAGAATTAGATGTTAATGAAAAAACATTGACTAAAGATTGCCCACAGACACAGTCACCTAAATGTGAGAAATGAGTTTGAAGACATGATGAAAATAATGATAACAAGACCTGTTTCTGGTTGTTTTGTGATAAGAAAATCTCTTCATACTGTTTGCTGATAAGTTTCTTGAACAAAGAAAATTTAACAGTGACTACATCTACCAAGATCTCACTTGGCCATTTTAATCCACCTCTATCTAAATCACGTAAATATGAATCTAAATGAGAAGAAAATGAAATCTCTAGTGTTTTATCTTTAACTAACTCTTTAGTACCAAAATCGCAACAAATCCTCTTTGAACTAAACAACTTAAAAGCTATGTAACCAGCAATAGAAATCAACCCTTTTTTTTCTGACTCTAATACCTCAGTTTCTATACATTCATTAATAAGATCACCAAAGAGTATCAAATCAACTGCTGTACTACTATCTAAATTTTGATCTTGAAAATTTAAAAAAGCATCAGTGATTGAGATCTTTCCACGTGATGCAGATGTTATATGAAGCAAGCTAACCAATCTAAGTTTTTTTTTCTGATTCTAAGAGCTCCTGAACAGAAACATTATAATTAGTGCCACACAATCTCCTATATTTGCCAAACCTACTCTCTAGACAGTCTGTCTGAAATTTACCAGTTAAAACATATTCAAATTCATCTTCTTGTAACAAATAAAGAATAATCTCTATAAATGTTGCAACTGTGTGCTTTAAAGCTATGAATGTCTCATTACTAAGACCACCAGATCTAGGTCTGAAGTTACAGCTCTCCCACTTAGTTAACCAGTTTAATGTTTTTCTTAGGAAATCAAATCTATCGTCTGTTGAGGACTCAAAAGGCTTACTATCTGGGTCTCTTTTAACAATACCTTTTTCAATAGATTTAACATTCAACATTCTCCACAACTTCAAAAGCCAACTAAGAAAACCCATAGTGCCACTAACATCAATTTTGTTTTTCTCACCCAGATCTTTTAGAGCAACAATAACTTTTTCGTCAAATACCTTCAGCGCCAGACTAACATTTTGCCTTTCCAAACTGGATGGATACATTGATTTATATGTCAAACCTGGGGAGAGTTTAACTAACTTATCGTGCTCTGTGGCGTACAATAAGCGAATATGAGAAAACTTGGCACTAATGTGTTCTGTGGAACTGCATTCTGTGGGACTGCCATCTTCAGAAAACAAAGGAAACCTAAATGTTTGACAGTCATCACTCTGTCCCAGCCAATTGTTACGTATACATTTAATTAAATGGACACTGTCAAATAAAAAGAATAATTTTCTTTGGTCATTAAAAGGATGAACAATTGAAGATACTAATTGACCACTCCCAAAGGACATAAACATTTTTCTATTGACATGATTATTGTCAGATAAGATAGCTAATACTTTAAAACCAGACTGTTCAACTATGCTCAGCACTTTCATGGTGCATTCTTTTGAGTAATCAGTTGTTAGTCCCCTGACAGGAACCATAGATACAACATCTTTATTTTTAGACAACGATGAGCAGATCATAAAAGTCAACACAGTATTAGCTGGAACTGATGAGTCATTAGAAGCTTTACCTACAATAGAACCACCTTTATAAGTAATCTTGGAATTGACATAGATTTCATCTAACAATAAAATAACAACCTTTTCCTTGGGCTGTAAAATGGCTGCTTTCTCTTTAAGGTAAGCAGCGTTAGAACGCTCAGTTAATTTAACCTTTAATGGAGCTGATAATTTATTTAAAAAGGAAACATGAGGAAGTGTCAATACTTTATCCCTGGTGCACTGATAAGCTGCTCTAGATATTGTCATCAGCTGATAGGAAAATACTAATGTTTGAGGGCTGTATTTATTTTTAGTGGAAAACAAAAGAAAGAACTGTTCAGTGATAAAAGATAATCTACACTTAACATCATCTTCATACTCATCTCCTAGACCTGTCACCATGTCACACAAATCCTGCAAAGAACTACCAGCAGCATGAATGTACTCATCTACTTTTCTGTCTAGCTCTGAACTATTTAGATGGCTTAAGAGACTGGACAGCATTGACCAGCAAGTTAAATGACTAGTTTTACCTAAAACCCAAGCTAAACTGGCCTTAGAAACCCTAACTTTACCTTTAAAAACAATGGTTTCTAAAGTGGAACTGATACATACCGATACCACAACAGTTGGTACATCTTGTACATCAAGTTTATACAAATAAACTTTGTCATCTGTCTGTCTAAGATGCCACTGTGGGTAGTCTTTAAGGAAATGACATATTTTATCCAGCAGGTCAGAGAAATCCTTCATTTTATCATTAGCCACCCATGTATTGATAATCTCAGCATCACGACGTGCAGCTTCTGCCCTCCTTGAGTCTGGACATTTACGTTGCTGAGGGGGTTCTTGAGACAAATACGATGGGGTGTTAGGAAAAATGGTTGGGTAGGCGTCGGCTGTCAGCTTAGGTCGATCTCGTGGAACACTAATAATGGTACCATCAGGTCGTTTTGCTGAGTCAATTCGAATAATGAACTGAGGCGCAAAATGTTTTTCACAGACCACTGTACGTGTAGTAATTTTAAAATCACGAGGAATATGTTTCAACCATTTCTCTTTCATAGCTTGATCAGCGGGAAACTGAAAGACACTGACTTTTTCATAAGCTTCATTTGATGTGGCTGGATAATTTCCACGACAACCAGGTACACAGCAATGGGAAGGCATTGTTCGCTGAAACAAGATATGCATTATAATTATTATATATTTAAGACCATGAAATATAATTTGACTAATATATAAGCAGGTGTTCGCTATCTTGCCTATTAAGCTTGTTGCTTTCGTATAAAATAATTTCACATGTGTACTTATTTATTATTCACTCATTGTATAAGTCCTAACTATACCATTAGTCACGAGTGTAATTTATTAAAGACTCAATAAAGACACTAACCGAGACTAATTTATATAGTAGTTGCGGTAATTTTGTAGCATTTTAATTTTTTTATTATATTATATCCTTTTTAGGAATTTGGAAAAATTTTTTTTCCATAAGCTTAATATTTCTACAGACTACACATGCCACAAACTGTTTCACTTTCATTACAAAACAAGATAAATAAAATGAAACATTGCATAGTTTTAAAAAGGATGTGTTAAAAGAATAATAATAAAAACTATACTTACGGAGAACGGTAAACTGCAGATAATGAACTCTTGAGTATTTGGTTTTAAACAATTTAAGTCCATCCAAGCAGAAATGTTCGAAAAGCAATCACTACTAGCAGCTAACAAAATGGCCAGTACACGGACAGTACATAGCTAGGCTAATGCCAAGCAAAGGTAAGGTTGACTGACGCGTGCTATGACGTAGGCAGCCGAGGGGGGTGTAGTAAAGCTGGCCTTCATCAGAGAGCACTGGTTCAGCACCCAGTCGGGAATATCCAATTGAAGAATGTCTTCAAATCTTTGGTTTATGTCTGCATGAAGAGCCGTTAAGTGTTGACAGTAGGCAAGCAAATCTTCATCCCTGTTTTGCAATTTCAAAAGATTTGGAAACTGAGAACATTGTCGCCAAGTTGCGCTTTTAGTTTTGATTAAATTTAATTGGTCACCTTGTAGTTTCAAATTAGTTTCGTTAAATTTGTCAAATAAATCAGTCAAATAGGCTAATCATTTTTTGAGTTAATTAAATTGTGTCAAAAATCATTGTCTTTGCTTTACAAGAATTCCAACACAGAATCAAAGAGGGCATAAAAGCGATTTAAACATGCATCTTTGGATAACTAACATACTTCTGAGTGAAGTAGTAAACGATTATAGTCTTCATCATTTTCCAAACAAAGTTGAGTGAAAAATCTCTCATTTAAAGCATTTCTTTTGATTTTATTAAGTTGTCCCTCAAGTCCACCCAGCTTTAAATGGGTATCTGACTTAAGTTGGGGAAGTAAAGGCGGCTGGGCGTTGTCTAACCACACAATCCCTTCATATGCCTAGGTTATAGAAACAGATGAATCCTACACTTCATCTGCCCCGATGGCCCGTTAGGGGAACTTTACTTTTTGATTTTATTAACTGCTTTAATGACATGATCTAGTGTTCCATGCAAAACGTTCACTAAGATTTTTTTGCGACCAAATGATGTCGATGAATGACACAATGTACTGAAAATACATTTGGTACAGCTTGTTTTAAGTATGCCAGAAAGCCTCGGTATCATCCTACCATTGCCGGAACACCATCAGTAGCAACGGAGATGATATTTGTTAAGGGTATAAAAATAACTTTTTAATTGAGTAAATAACGGTTCCCCTTTTGTATCGGTTTCGTAACATTTAGCAAATAATAATTCTTGACAAAAATTTTCTTCTTTTATAAATCTTACATAAGCTAAAAGTAAAGCTTCGTTTCCTGGTAAAGTTGGCTCATCAAGCTGTATAGAGAATTCAGATGTTTTTAAGTACTTACATAAAGAATTTTCTACGGACTGAGCCAATTCGTCAATCCTTCTTTGTACTGTATTATTACTCAGTGGAATTGTTTGTGCAACACGGTGCGTATTACCGCACTTACAGCTGGCAATATAAGTTATTCACCAATAGTATGGGGCTTTCCGGACTTTGCAATCAATAAAGAAATGTTAAAAGAAGCACACAGTCCATCATCATCTCGCTTATATGTTGGTACCAATGAGTTTCTGCAGTGACGGTGTTTTCAAATATTTTTCTTTGACTTGTTTGAAAAAACGTTAAATCCTTATCTTTTTTTATCACTGTGCATTTTTATTAAATGCTCCTTAAGCTTGGAAGGTTTCATGGAATCATTAAACATAGTTTTATTACATAGAAGACACATAGGTAAAGTACTATTTCCAGGTGATGGAAAAAATCCATACTTCAAATATTCAACACTGTATTGTCGGCATTTTTTTCTTTGGCTCACTCATTCTGTTACATGTTAAAAAGGCACAAAAGGACATAAGAAAATATTCCTAATAGGTGATATTCTGTTATTTCAGTCAAAAAAGCAGTATCCCTGGACTTTTGTATTTTAATGACAAACTAATTAATTAACTCATCCCTGACCTAATGATCCATATTCTAGAAAATACAATGTTTGATCTATATTCTTGTAAATACAATGCTCAACCTAGAAACTTTAGGACACTGATTCTTTGTATCATTAATCAAGCACATGTGGAAGTTCGGCGCCATACTACCATACCAGACAGTAGATAATTAGCTTATCACAACATTTGTCTCTTGAAAATAAAAGGGCGCTTAGCATTGCTTTTGATTCCGCCTAACCAGGTCATCTTTTTTCCACAGGTATGTGTCACCTAAAAATACAAACTCTCTATAAACTTGACCGACATTGTGTAATCTCATAGTCAGAGTAAATATGGCACATTTTCTGCATAAGCGTGTTTTCTGCCGTCTGTCTCTTACCATGCCATGCTTGTTATTAACTTAATTAGCTAGCGGTTTTAGTTTATTGTTTTTATTTCCATTAAAAACATGGATTTTAATTTTACTATATTACATTTAACCTTGCGCGGACCCCCTGGAGTTGTTCAGGGACCCCCAAATGAATAAAAAGTTTCCGCGGACCCCCTGGATGCTACCAGGGACCCCTGGGGGTCGGTAGGGACCACTTTGGGAACCACTGATCTAGCGGATTGATTGAAAAGATGGGCTACAGTCAATAAATATGATCTGATAATAAATAAGTTCTGATAATAAATATGATCTGGTAATAAATATGGTGTGATAGTAAATATGATTTGATAATAAATATGAAATGATAAAAATATGATTGAATAGTAAAAATGATCTAATAATAAATATGATCTGGTAATAAATATAATATGATATTAAATATGATTTGATAATAAATATGAGCTAATAATAAATATGATATTTTAATGAATATGTTAAGAAACAATTTAACATCTAAACCCTACATAATATAAAAGTTTAATAGATAATAATACTCCAAATGTTGACACTTGAATGATAGCCAACTATTCTAGTTACCAAAGCGCTGACCAGTGCCGAACCTAGTTTCAGGGGCCCTGAGGGGGCTTGGCCTCTTTGGGGGGCCCTGCATTTTGACATTTGACACCATGACGTAAGATAATGTACTTAATCTTTAATGCAAAAAATGTGGGCCCCCCCCTCAAACTTGGGCCCCGGGGAACTTTCAATTTTGGACCCCCTCCCACCCCTTAGGTACGTCTTTGGGCGCAGACTACTTAATACATTGCTATATCTATTCGTTACCCTTACCCCCATAAGCCTCAATCTCACATATATTCAAAAACCCAAAATATTCATCGGGATACTTTTTCGTAGGTAACATTTGTATCTTCATCACCGGCGATGTAAAATTGTAGAACACCGTGTAGATATTCTTAATACCCTGACAATCCGAATGGTTGTACAGTACCCTACTCATCTCATCATACAGAATGAACAAGAAATTTTCAGTTCTTCTTCCTTGAAAACCTTCGAAATTAGAATTTAAAAAATTACCTTTAAAGAAATACTATGAAATTATTAAACAGTCCTAAATATAGTATCACCTATTTCTTAATAGTACAATTGTTTAAAAAAAACAAAAAAAAACAACAACTATACAGTAAAAAGGAAACAATGAAAATTACCAACTATAATTTTTAGCGCAATTTTGTTCTATGTGAATTAAATCATATGCAAGGCCTATACACAGAATAGAGTACGGAAAATGCAAATGAATTTATTAACTGTAGTGATTGCATAATGAGATACTGTATGGTGCACTGGATGGTGCACTGGATGGTGCCCTGGATGATGCACTTAATGGTTCAGTGGTGTACGTAGATGTGGGATAATTCAATAGATATTTCTAAGTCAAAATGGCATCACAAATATGTACCTAGTCTGTTGTAGACCAGAAAACGATTCACGGCAACTGGAGCGGAGAAAGTGATATTCAAATGTGGATTCTTGTCTGCCACATCCGTGTGGTAACATATGTCCTCGGGGGATTCTGTGCCGTTGTAGAACTTCTTTCCGTTCACAACATTGCCCGGACGGTGGGAGGCGAAACTGCTGGATCCATCGGCCCGGCTGTCGAACGCCATGTTCCTACCTGCGGGATACGCCGAGACGGACTGATTCAGGTACCCATCGTCATACGATGTTGATAGTATGCACAACAGTTTCATATCAATATGTCAGGACTGATTATTCTGTTTAATCACATTGTCATTGAACATGTCTGTTCGTTTTTGTTTGTTTGTTTTTTTCTCAGAGGGAGAGGCGATGTCATTTTAAATCATATGGATGTAAAATTTGGAAACTTTTTGGTTAATTAGCTCGCCTACCTAATCTAATTCCGATATAAGCCGATTATTATAAATAGTCAGGTTTATAACTCAGTTGTATGATTAAATCAAACAGAGTCGTGACTCGTGAGAGTCAAGAATCTGATATTCTGTGCTTTTAGAAAATGTAATAAAGTATATTTATTTAGGCCACTTATCTATTAATATCTCCAGGTTTGTACCTATTTGAAGTAAACAAATACAGAAATTGAGCTTTGAATTGGAAAAGATAGAATTAAGACGATTTATTAAAAGAAAAACTCTTTCATTTTTCGGCTGCCATCTAGGAAAATGTATGTACATTTTAAAAAGGTACAAGCAAACGTATTTTTCATGAAGTGAAAACTATTTATAGCTTTTATTTTAAAAACACAGGATCGTTGGTACGCCTATATAGAATATTTTAGTTTGCTTTTTTTTTACAGATTTCTATATTTTTTTTTTTTTGACAGAACCTTTTGCTCGAGTGTGAAACGAAATGAGAACACAAATGATCATGGTGGATCGCCCTTTAAAAAAACAACAACACAGTAAATATATAACCAAATTCTACGTCCAAACTCTTCAAAAGTTTCATTGCATTACAAATAATACTTTACTATGATCGTCGCACGTGAGTTGTCAAATTGCGATATCAAGAGAAATGAAAAAACAAAAAGTAGTTTTTTGAATGTTGTAACACTATTTTCTTTAAGACTTTGCTATAGGACCTAGACACAATTTTCATTTTGTTACTCATTACTCGAATGGTTAGTTAAGCGTAGAACTGATTCTATTCACTTTATTGTTCGCTCTTCTATACTTTGTACCTATCTACCAGTCTTTGTGGATTTATCACTATAGATTACCTCCACTTATGTGGACACTGCACAGCCACGGAACACAACTACCTCTTATGACGATATTTTTCACGTGCATGGTCCTACTGCAGTGAACTTCTAAAATATTGTCCTCTAGGGTCATCAAGCTAATATTCACACACGGAACTTCTGATGAATCGTTCAAAAGGATTAGTTTAAAGTCTTCAAGTTTGTCTAAGTAGCCTGATGAAGATAAATCAACAACAAACAATAATTTAGGCTTCTTACAACCTATAAAACAGACTTCCTACATTCAATAAAACAGACTTCTTACAACCAATAAAACAGACTTCCTACATTCAATAAAACAGACTTCTTACAACCTACAAAACAGACTTTCTACATCAATAAAACAGGCTTCTTACAACTTACAAAACAGACTTCCTACATTCAATAAAACAGACTTCTTACAACCTACAAAACAGACTTCCTACATTCAATAAAACAGACTTCTTACAACCTACAAAACAGACTTCCTACATTAAATAAAACAGACTTCTTTCAACCTACAAAACGGACTTCCTACATTCAATAAAACAGACTTACTACAACCAATAAAACAGACTTCCTACAATCATTAAAACACACATATTACAATCAATAAAGCAGACTTCTTACAACCAATAAAACACACATATTACAATCAATAAAGCAGACTTCTTACAACCTACAAAACAGACTTTCTACATCAATAAAACAGGCTTCTTACAACCTACAAAACAGACTTCCTACATTCAATAAAACAGACTTCTTACAACCTACAAAACAGACTTCCTACATTCAATAAAACAGACTTCTTACAACCTACAAAACAGACTTCCTACATTCAATAAAACAGACTTCTTACAACCTACAAAACAGACTTCCTACATTCAATAAAACAGACTTCTTTCAACCTACAAAACGGACTTCCTACATTCAATAAAACAGACTTACTACAACCAATAAAACAGACTTCCTACAATCATTAAAACACACATATTACAACCAATAAAACAGACTTCCTACAATCATTAAAACACACATATTACAATCAATAAAGCAGACTTCTTACAACCAATAAAACAGACTTCTTACTAAACAGCCTAGAACAGGGATTCTACTGAAAATGATTTGCTAACATTGTCATTTGTGGTCAGTTAAATTCCCGCAGAGCAGAAATGCATTCATGAGGATTCTACCCCTTGTCGACGGAGATGTAATATTACGGCCGTTGTACCTTAAAAAGAATTTTAGTCGACATGACAAAATCTGAACTATTTTGCGAGCTTTTGCATAGGATTTTCCCAACTCACTCATTGGATCATAATTTAATGTAATTATTGATAATTGATTTATGTGTGTCTACAATTCCTGCGTAAACCAATACAATATATATATAAAAACAATTTCTGCCTCTGATCGAATGACATCATCTACAGAGACTTCCATATTCTGATTTTTTTTTCTACCTCTTTTGGCACGAAAAATCAATGGATTAGATCGATAAAGTCCCGCTTATGTCTGTGACTATGTGTGTGAAGTCACTAGTACGATGAGATGAAATCTCTCAGATCCTTTTATTCCACTTATCGGACGGTTTTATGATGCCCTTCTTCCATCCCAATCATAGCAGATAGTGCAATAGCCATGGAGGCACCTCGGGGAGATATATCGGGAACTTTACCCATGACCAGAAAAAATCCATTTGTCCTCACCGGATATCGAACCAGGGACCCTTAGGCCGACACTTGAACGTTTAACAAGACGACCATCGTTAATAAGATCAATAATAAGGGGAAGATGGACTAAACGTCTAACATCCCGTCCACCTCTAAATCGCGTAGCTTAGCATGACCAGATCCAGTCAACGAATATGGTCAAGCTAGGATAGGCTGCTCATTTTTTATGACATTTAGTTTTAGGAATTCGGTAAGCAATTGCCCCCCTACACACACCACATACACACAGCATACACACATTATACTCACATCATTATTACAGCGTACACACATCATACACATACCATACACACAAAATACACAAAACATTATCACAGCATACACACATACTACACACAGCATACACATATCATACACACAGCATACACACATCATACACACAGCATACACATATCATACACACAGCATACACATATCATACACACAGCATACACACATCATACACACAGCATACACATATCATACACACAGCATACACATATCATACACACAGCATACACACATCATACACACAGCATACACATATCATACACACAGCATACACCCAGCATACACTCAAAATTATCACATCGTACAAACAGCTTGCACACAGCATACACTTATCATACACATATCATACACACAGCATCAAGGCCGTAGCCAGGATTTTGTTGGGGGGGGGGGCTGTGCGGCTTGGGGGGGGGGCTTTTCGGAGAGTTTTATATAAGAAAAAATTTTAACACAATGATAAAGAAGTATATTTTATAATAAAATTTGATTTTTAGAATTAATTTGGGGGGGGGGCTGCAGCCCCACTAGCCCCCTCCCCCCGGCTACGGCCTTGCACAGCATACACCCATCATACACATATCATACACACAGCATACACTCATCATTATCACATCATACAAACAGCATACACCCAGCATTCACATAACATACAACCCTACATTTTCTAGTTCCTACTTACCGTGATCTCTGAAAACAAGATGGCAGAATGTAAATCGGTTCGGCTCTGACTGAATGATGACACTGTGGACACTGAGTTGGTCAACACAAGTCTCAACATCGTCATCTGTCAGCTGTGAGAACTCTTGACCATCGTCCAGTGTTACATCCACTGTCGGAGCATTCATGAATACACTAATGTCAGTGAAGGTATCGCTAGGATACAATTACGAAAATGTGTGTGTGTGTGTCAGTATGTGTGTGTGTCTGTGTGGGAGTGTGGGTTGGGTGAGGAATAAGTAAAGCGAAGGGTGTTACAATCCGGGTAACATTTACGTTGACGCCAGCTGCACATCCTTGTAGCCAGTTCTGTCATTTCGTATTTTACCGTTGTACAATTCAACGATACTTCGTTACATGTGTATACCAATACATGTCATGTATTAACTACACACTAGTGCAAGTGTTTTTCTGGAGGGCTTTGACAATAACACTATGTATGTATCTATTCATAGTCAATTATAATGATTTCACTATCTGGTTTACTATTAAAATTATATATATATATTTACATGCTTTGTTAAAAAAAAGTATCTATATAAATATTAGCGATGTGGGTTCTGCGTTAAATCGAAAGCGGTAATCAAGAATTCAAAATGGCGCCTTGCCCGTGTCTGGATTCGATATTTTTTTTTAAACCTACCGTTTTAAATAGCATGTGCGGTTTTTTAACATGAAACCCACAGGCCAAAATGTGAAATAATTCCATTTAAATAATTGTATTTTTTTTGTTGTTTTTTTTTCTACAATATATTGCATCATTAAATTGTAATAAAATCATGAAAAAATCGGATCTTTCCGAAACCGAAGAAAACCTAGCTTAAAGATCAAACCTAAGGAAATATAACTCTACGCAAAGGTTTTGCAGGGTACAGCTGGTACTTTTATTAATTCACTAGATGTACTCGGCCATCGTTGCCGTCGCTAAGTCTACTTCAGTGTTAGACTAAGTATAGAGAAAGCACTCACATTTAATCATGTTATGTTTATTAATGCAGGACTAGTGGATATACAATCCTTTTTTTTTTGTTTAACTGGCAATGTCTTTTTAAATACTGATATAAATTAGAAAGTTGGTCCAGGCACAATTCTTCTTCTTCTTCTTCTTCATCCCTTAACCCGTGGGTGGGTCGTTGGAGCACCGTTGTTGACTGAAAACCAGTTCCCGCCATTTTTTCCGGTCCTGAGCTGCCTTTTGGGAGTCGACGAACGACAGGCCGGTCCATTCTTTGATGTTGTCTTCCCATCTCTTCTTTTGTCTTCCTCTTTTCCTTCTTCCGTTGGTTTTACCTTGCATGATTGTCTTTGCAAGACCTCCACATCTCGCAACGTGTCCGTACCATCGCAGTTTCCTCTTCTTGACCATAGTGAGAAGGTCTTCGTGAGGGCCGATGGCAGCCGATATTTTATTGCGCACCTCTTCGTTTGTTATGTGTTCCGTGTATGAGATGTTCAATAGCTTGCGGAAATATCTCATCTCCAGCGCACTTATTCTTCTTTGGAGGTCTGCAGTAAGCGTCCAAGTTTCACATCCATACAGGAAGACCGATGTCACCAGAGAGCGCATTAGTCGAGTTTTATTTTTATCTCAGAGAGAGTTTGTTGCCTTGCAAAATGTGTTTAAGTTTGTTCAGAGCTGCCGTTGTCTGGGCTAACCTGGCAAGAATTTCTGACTTTGATCCTTCGTCGGATATTATGGCCCCAATTCGAAGACTTGCGCTGTTGTAAATTTTATACAAATAATAAATTTAAGATGCTGTTTGTTTAATAAAATATAAATGCTGACGAAATATTAGTTGGCAATCGGTGACTTTTCATTTACCTCCTGTGGTTTAAAAAAAACTAATCTAAAGAGATAAATAATGCCAAACCGATTGATTAAATATTATTTTTTGAGCATAGCAAGTGTGATATCTGTAAAATATGTATATAAATACACTCCGAGTAATCTACTGCAATTGTGTGTAAACATTTCAATTCAATCGGTGAAGAACTTTCGGAGAGATGCTGTCTCGAATGACATCCTATTTACATTTTATATTTATATAGATAGGTTACTAACATGAGTCTCCTCTTCACATACGCAGGTCATTTTTGATACATATTTTTACTGTCAACTTATTATTGATTATCATGTAACAAGAATTCATCCCGTTAACTACAACAACAGACATCGAACTTTGTTTTTACCATACTGACAGGCGAATCCGAAATAACCGCCCATACATTTGACATCGGCTTGACATTCACCAGAAGGCTGGCAGCGGTTATCAACACAGTGACACAGAAACTTACACTCAGGACCCGTCCTTTCCTTGTCCAGACATTCTGGAAACAATAAAATAAAACACATAAATACTTCTCACCAATCACTAGAAATGTTTTTTACTGACATTTCAATTCTTCTCAAAGTTTTTTCTATTTTATTTTTGTGTTTGTTATATGTAGGTAGGTCGACTGATATATTGGTCAATAGATACATAAATCGATACATAATTAGAAACATATATAGATGCATGGATCGATAGTCTATTGACTAATTTGTCAATAGCTTGAACGATTGTCAAAGTGGGAGATAGAATGTGAGAGTAATGCAATCATTTTGATAGGAGGAAATAAATATTAAACACTAAACAAAAAAAAAGTGTTTACTTCTGTCACAGAAGTCTCCATAATATCCATCAATACATCCATGCAGGCAGTACCTGGTCAAACGATGACATACCAAGGGGTGGTCTGTTTGACGGCAGTGGTCGGGACATTCTGAAATAACACATTTCATAACAAAACAGATAAGTATATCAGTAACTAAGATAAGCTTACTTCATACGCACAATGAAAACAATTAAATGGCACAACATCAAGTTGCTGAAGGTATTAAGTTCAATTGTGGTATAAGTATTGGTTGAGTATATTGTTTATAGATTGTCTATTTATTTATATGCGAAAACAAGGCACCCACTGTATGACCATTTCCCTCCCCATTTGGTATTTTTATTTTTTTATTTGGTGCTAGGATTCTACGGCCCCTAAAAAATGACCAATCTCGGCCGAGGGCCCCCACCGATCTAAGTTAGGGCCCGTGATTATTAATTAATCTATATAAATTATTCTGTATCTAAATTTCTATTTCTGTGTATTTAATCTTTTTTTGTTCCTACTTTCATTTATCCGTATGCCAATAAAGCGTGACTTCAAAATGTTTCAGTTTGCTTGTATACATAAAATAATTCGATTTTACTTGTCGCGTTTTGCTGTCGAAACATTAGACAGTTTCTTGAGCACTGTGCTCCCAGTAGATAAACTAGAAATACTTTACTAGAAATACTTTACTGGCGTCACAGACAGCTCCAGTGTAACCTGTCGGACATGTTAGACACATTCCCAGCACGTTACAGCCGGACATATCACAGTTACTGTGACACGGGGTTGAGCAGCTTAAATCTGTCCCGTGGTAACAATCTGTATCATATGAATTGAACTCACAAATGAATTATTAATTATTGACTGGATTTTATCAGGGTGACGGAAACTTATCATAAATGTGATGACTGCTAAAGTATTTATTATTCATGAAATAAATGTGTGGTGTCTTTAATATTAATATGACATAAATTATATGATTTTAGTACGTGATTACACCGTGATTTGTAAGAACAAATTATTGTGGACATAGATAGGCTGACATTTTCTGGCATCACAATTTATCTTGATCATTCCGGACAACACACTACTTAAGTTAATATACTTTTTGCCTTTTTAGCTGAAATACATTTTTTATCAAACAATTTTTGTGGCACTCGGGTTAATGTTGGTATTACAACTTCTCATCCATCCACTGTATCCCTCTAGTATATGTCAGTTAATGTTAGTGTTGTTTTCGTCAAAAATAGACCAGCTGCATCATATATAAGTATTATATAACATGAGGTAGTTGAGAGCTTTGTATAGTTAACAATACTTATAGAGGTGCACGGAATCTTTTCTTTGTTTAGTTAACAATACTTATAGAGGTGCATGTAATATTTTCTTTGTTTAGTTAACAATACTTATAGAGGTGCACGGAATCTTTTCTTTGTATAGTTAACAATACTTATAGAGGTGCACGTAGTCTTTTCTTTGTTTAGTTAACAATACTTATAGAGGTGCACGGAATCTTTTCTTTGTATAGTTAACAATACTTATAGAGGTGCACAGGGTACAAACATAAGTTTTACAAAAAAAAATGTAAATAAAAGTAATTTAAAGCAAAGAAAAAATATACAATAACAACTGGCCCATATCTAGCCAAACAAAGTCGTTGAAGAGTTACATAATATTGTAAAATATATTTGACGGAGATAATTTTCAGTTTTTTGCTAACAACCGTTACATAGGGAATGAATATAGTTGATTTTGTTATATTAGGCAAACTAGATTCAGTGATTACTATCAGGGGGGCGGGGTTACGAGTTTGTTATTTAACTCTGTATTATGGAAGAGGAATTCGCAGGTTTTTTTTTTTACGTGTTTACAAGTTTGTATTTTTAGGAGGGAGTGAGGTAAAATTGACATAAATTTATTTAGGGAGGTCACAGAAATTTAAAAAATTGTTGTCAAGGAAGGAGGGGAGGGGGTCTTAAAGAGGCCAACAAACCCTTACCTCCATAAGCTTCTATTTCACAAATGTTTAAAATCATTCCTTCTGTAGTAGTTTTAAACGTAGGTAACATTTGCAGCATCTTCACCGGTGAACTTTGATTATAGAACACCGTGTACAGACGCTGAATGCCTTGTCTATCTGAATGGTTGCTGAGTACTTCACCTTCTTCGCTATAAAGAATGAACATGAAATTTTCAGTTCGCCTGCCGTGATGATCTATTGAGTTCAATAACATTATCTATTGATTTATATTTTATTGATTTTTTTTTAAAGTAGCAACAGTGCTACTGACCAGTATCTTATAACTGGGCAACATTTGATAAGGTAGCCTACGTAATGAAAAAAGAATCTGTGTGTCTGTCAAGTCTCTAGATGGATAAGTCGGGATCTTGTATATCTACCAGGAATTTTTAAGTAATAAATATATGCATCAATACATAATGAATGGGTGTGCCAATGTAGGCAGGGGCACCACCCTATCTTGAAACCCTGACCACTATCCCTACCTGGGGGCTGCTCTGGTCCTAAATCGAACCCACCTCTCCCGCTTCTAATTTCGGCCCTGATATTTATTCGCAAACTATCTTGTTTATGACCACTAGTTTCTTTAGAACCTAACCCATCTAAGTTGTTTGTTGGGTGTTGTGTTTTGATTTAAACAAGTTTTTTATACATGTAACACATGCGTCACAATATTTAGTTTGCTGTAGAACATCGACGGCAAAAAAAAAAAAAAAAATTATTAATAGCAAAATTTATTATTGAATCATGTACTGTCACGAAGCAAGAACATGAAAACAAAATTTCAAGAAAATCTATCACTAAAAATTATCTCAATAATCGAAAATGAAGACGAGCAGAAAGTTCACATGAACAATAATGTATAATACTGCTAGTAATATTAAAACAACAAAAAAAAAACAAACATGTTTATTTTAATGGTACTGAATGTACATTATTATATATAGTCAATATGTTCATTTTAATATAGTATTTTTTTTTACGTTTTTATAATTATTATTATTATTAGTATAACCGTTTTCTCAACTCATAACGTCTGTTTATTTATTTGGGAAAAATTGGTAATCGATTTTCGAGATACTTTTTAGTGATAGATTTTCTTGAAATTTTGATTTGACGTTCTTGTTCCACGACAGTACATGATTCAATGATAAATTTTACTTTTAATAAATTTTTACTTTATTTTTTAATTTTTAGCAAATATGAGTTAAAAAAAAATCTCATAACTAATTAAGGGATATAACTGTGTTTAACTATGACGCACGGCACTATTGTATGGGCTACTTCCCTTGCATCAATAATGCTACATGTTTCAGATTGAGATCTATGATAGCATGTGATTACCTCGTGCTGGTAGGTCGAAGCAGTGGTACACACGCGTCCATAGCAAAATTTTAAAATAAATTTGTTTTAAAAAACGGTTGGTTTTTATCGTGTCTTGCTGTTTATGTTTCCATAAAATTTACATTTTACTTTCACGTCTATTGCCTTTCATAATAATTGTTGTGTTCAAAGGCATCGGTTGAGTTTGTATTTTATTTTGTTTCTATGGCATCTTGTCATGCAAGACTTGCACTCGGGGCTACGCGGGATAGCAGAATTCTTTCAGATGGATCTAGGACGGAACTTTTTCGCCAAATCTCAAATAACATAATTGTTATTCAATTGTAATTACTTTTTTTATGCCACTCATTTGGACATATTATACGTCTGATTATATTTTATCACATTATAGAACTAAGACTGGTCATACTAACGACGTTTGTAACTTAAACTACAGCTACTACTACTGACTATTCAACTTCAACTGACCACTAAGGCCACTATCATAACTATACTAGCTGTGCCCTGCAAAACCATTGCATAGAATTTTATCCCCTTCGGTGGGCTAGGTTATTTGTGATTTCGGGCAGATCCGATTTTTTTCATGATTGTATTTTAAACTGGAATACTGTTGTATTAATTCTTTACTGTCGATTTAACGCAGAACCCAAACCGCTATTGTTATATTAAAATTTGTTAACTAAGTACAGAAGATAAGACAGAAGCGATGCACATTACTACACACGGTTTATCAGACATATTCGGAAGTGTCCGCCTAGAGACCCTCAAGTATTCAATAAGAAAGGCGTGGCAGGTAGATAGGTGATAAAGAAAAATACACAAAGTGCAAACAAATCATAAAAGTATGTAACACGATTCTCTGTTACCTAGTCTGTTGTAGATTCTAAACCTATCCACCATGACGGGGCTGTTAAATGTGATATTCACGTTAGGTCTATTGTTATCGTCACCTTCTAGCGAGTGATAACAAATGTCCGTGGGGAAGTCGCCGCCGCTGTAGTATACCTTCCCGTCGACGACGCTACCTGGACGGTAAGTTGTGTAGCAGCTTGAGGCGCTGACCTGGTTGTCCAAGGCCATGTTCCGACCTGCGGAAATAGACCAGAAAAAGATCAGAAATAGACCAGAAATAGACCAGAAATAGATCAGAAATAGACCAGAAATAAACCAGAAATAGATCAGAAATAGACCAGAAATAGATCAGAAATAGACCAGAAATAAACCTGAAATAGATCAGAAATACTGTTTAAAACTTTTGTATGTACTATTGATCATAATAGGTCATTGTATTGTATTACATTTACTCTATTGGTGACAGCAAATTTTGTTTTATAATACAAAGAGGACATGCGCAGTTGACCAGTACAAATCCCAGCCTCGTTAACTTTGCCCAACAAAACATGCCTATAATACATACCTTCAAAACATACCTACAATACATGCCAAAGCTGGTTTCTTAAACTAAATAGCACATTTTATTGTCATAAAAAAGCAATTTACCTATTTTCAATATAATCACCCAGTTGACTAGCACAACACCCTGGTCTTTTACTGGCCCAACAATACAAGTCCTTAGTTAAATATTGGAGGACTTTATTTATAGGACACTTACCGCCACTTATATGAACACTGCACAGCATTGGGACAACACTTCCGGATATGACGATACTTTTCACGTGCTGCGCAGTCTTCTGACAGTGAACTTCTAAAATAGTTTCTCCTAGAGTCACCAAGCTCACGTTTACACACGGGATTTCATTTGAGCCGCTCAATAAGATCATTTTAAGGTCACGTAGTCTGTATTGGTAGCCTGGTGATAATAATAGGAGGACAAACATTCCTTATGAATTGTAACTACTTCGTGCCTCCATCTACGCCCCCACCCCACACACACACCCACCCCGACACACTTTGTCAACCCTTCCGTTCCCTAAAGGGTAAATGATGGATGTCCTTAATTTATTTCGCCAATGACACAGCATTATTTTGTTGTTACTGATTTTGGATTATTCTCTTCGAATGTTTTTAGTATTTGTCTTTGTTTTCTCATTGTGACACCCTAATCTCTTGCCTATTCATTCAATCAGTGTAAACATTATGAAATAAGTTTGTTTTTTTTGGACTTTTACAAGAAAGTAAATGCATCAATTTAATTGAGATTAAAAAAAAGTTGATAAAAAGTATTTGTAAACTTCATGAACATAAGAAGACCTGAAAAATAAACATGAAAGAAATAAATAAGTCAACTTCGATCTTCTATTGAGCATTATGACAGGAAACGAATACTTGGGAAAACACCTGTCTCTGTGTATACTAATGTCACCTCTGGTCATTTTTTTCAGCTAATACTATATTCTCCTTGTATATGCAGGTGTTAGGACAGGATAACGACGACTTCCTACCCGGTACAAGAGTTAAAATTATTTTGCCACTCCTGTCCATTCTCCCCACCAACCCACATACCGACAAACAATAATGAAAAGCCACGTTGGTCCCTGGGGTGGTGTCTGAGCCATTGTAGACCTGAAACAATTCTTTGGACGCTCTGTTATGTACTTGACACCAAAGACACACCCATTTCCGGAATGAAAACCCTCTGTGGACTACTTCCGTAGTTCAAACAGTAAAATAAGATGATCTAGTCATAGCCCAGCCCCGTAGCGTGAAAATTCTTCAGCAGGGGCCATGCATTCTACAGCAGGGGCCAGGCAATAGCAGGGGGGCCAGGTAATACATTTTACTAAGTAGAACAAATAAGCAGGGGGACAGACAAAACGCAGGGGTGGCCCGGCTCCCTGCCCCCCTCGCACGCTACGGGCCTGTCCTAGCCCCACCATTGAATTGGCTGAATCCCTGCTACTTACTGTTATCTAGAAAAACAAGATGAGAGAATGTGAATCGGTTCGACTGTAGGTTTACATTCACACTCTGGACCTTGTTATTGTTGATGCATGTCTTGTCATTGTTGTCTGTCAGCTGTTTGAAGTCTTGGCTCACGTTCATGGCTACATCGACTGTTAGGTATTCAGACATAAAATACAAATGTTGCTGAATAATATCCTTGGGACTTTTCCGGACAGTGTTTGATAAAAATGAAGTAGGATACAAAACTGGCATCGATTTACGTTACGATCAACATAGGTCCTCACATTACGTCAAATCACACTCGTTCGTGAAAACTTACCAGAAGGTTTTGTAAATGATTAACAATCTTGATTAACTACCGGTTATCTTGGTTAATTACGAGCGTTATAATCATAGGTCATACACTTAGAGAACCAGCTGACACTGTTACTAGATAAGATGGAATGGATCCCGCAAGACATGATTTTAAAAAAAACAACAACCCAGGAAACCTAATAGCAAATAAATGGGACCAGCTAAAGAAGACTGCTCAAAACCGTGTCCGCCTGTTCAGACCTTATGCCCCTACAGGAACTAAAAGGGAAACAAGGGGGAATAGTTATATCGTCACTTACTAAGAAGTATAACATGTCGTGTTATTTTATTAAGTATCGAGAATATTGAGGGATGCAAAATTGGATTCACCAACTGTAATTATTGTGCTTTCAAACATTCACAAGAGGTGAGTCTAATTTCACGAATAGTTAAATGTCAAATGAACACACGTTTTTATTTTTACTGCTACACATGTATTCATTCAATTTATAAAAATATTCTTATCAACTATTACAAATGTGGCGTTTTCATATTTGTTTACATGAGGAAACAAACTGTCCGTCAGGATATCTCATGATAAACAACAACAACAGCAACAACAGCAACAACAGCAACAACAACAGCAACAACACCAACCCACTTTACCATACTGACAGGCATGTCCGAAATATCCGCCCATACACTGGACACTGGTCTCACACTCTCCAGAAGGCTGACAGCGGTTACCTACACAGTGACACAGAAACTTACAGTTAGGGCCTGTCCTGTCTTTTGAACTGCAAGTCTGTGCTAATTAAAAACAACAGATGAACATAAGATAACAAAAACTACAAAACAATTTAATCATTTTATTTGTAATAAAACCAAAATATAGATACATTTTTTTTTCATTCTTTAAAAAAAAACTGAAATTAGCACGGGAACAAATATATATATATATATATATATATACCCTTCTCCTTCCAATGATCTCATCAATAATATGTGTAATTTGTTTTAAATTTAAATAACATGGACTAACTGGGTGTACTTTTTAAATTTTGTAATATTTGGTAATATTGAGATTCTATTCATGCTATGTTATGAAAGTAAGTCAAATGTAAAATAAGAAACAAACAAAAAATAGCTGATTGATCCAACTCGGATTACCATTCACATCGAATTCTCTCTCGTTATATAAAGTGAGTTGGTTGAACGTTGGGGAGTGTCAAATGAAGGAAGTGCTTTGACAAGATAGTTTTTTAAACATTTCAATGACGTCTCAAAATATTCTCAGCTTAATTTTTTTCCTAAAATGGAATAATACCTAACCTCCATTTGTTTCAACTAGTTTGCAATTGAGCTATAGCATATTGATTTCTGACGTGTAAAGTTGTGTTATGTTGACATTGTTTGTGTCAATTTAAAGGCTTTTAGCGGGGAAAATGTCTTTTGATTTGAAATATGGGTATCTTGGTATCTGGATACCTGGGTATCAGTGTATCTAGATATTAGTAAAATAATGTAGCACCATTAAATTTGTTCAAGTGACTCATTCATACATTTTAAAGTTCATAAGTAAGATATTCAAATAAAAAAAGTTATAAGCCTTGTAGGCCATCGTGGCAGGTGAAGTGCAGAATTCATCTATTTCTGTAACCATCGTATAATGAGGGATTGTGTTGTTAGCACAACGCCCAGCCGCCATTAATTCCCCCAGCTAAATGAATGTAGCCATACATAGCTGAGTGAATTTGATGGGCGTTTCATCGAGGATTGAACCCGAGACATTCAGGTCGACAGTCGAGCGCTCTACACCATAAGGTCAACCTGTCCTCCAGTAAACACACGTTTCATGTTAAATATTTCACCCTTTTGCATTTCTCTAATTTTTTTGTCTATCTGGATTTACTAAAATGAAAATTGATATCTTACCTGTGACACTAGTGATGAAAATTAAAATAATTTTAAAACAAATCAACTTCGATGCCATTCTTTTTAGTACTTGAAAGGGGCTCAAGTTGTGGTAAAAATGTCTACATCTGCATGAATGTTCAAGTTGTGGTAAAAATGTCTACATCTTCATGAATGTTCAAGTTGTGGTAAAATGTCTACATCTGCATCAATGTTCAAGTTGTGGTAAAATGTATATTTCTGCATCAATGTTTAAGTTGTGATAAAAATATCTATATCTGCATGAATGTTCCAGTGGTGGTAAAAAATGTCTATATCTGCATGAATAACTTTAATGAGAAAGTGTTATATTTCATTGATACGTTATGGATTAATGATCAAATAGTGTTGCTTTGTCCCTGGCGATATCCAATCAAAAAGAATATAGTATTAGTCCATTAAGATGATTCTCTGTAATTATCTGTTAGCTCTTTTTAAGTATCCGGTTGTACAAATGCGTCAAAACAGCCTTGGTCGTATGGCGTTCATCAGTTATGTATTTAAATATAAACCTTCTCGTTAGTTACTTCATATTGATAAACTGCTCGTATTGTTCTAATATATCGTACTTTGTTAGTTTATTTTACTTTTCAGAATATTACTCTTCATTGCTTTGTAAATAGTAAATACACTTTACTAAACATAACGATAAAACAAAATCTGTCAGAAAGTAATTTACGACATTTAAGAAAAAAAATTGCAGTAAATGATCTAATCAAACATAATTTGCTACCTTGGGGTAAATTCAATAGAAATAGGAAGTAATGGTACGTACGTTCACTACACGAATATACATTTATAATGAACAGAGTTTCGGGAAATCCCTGTGTAATGTTCATGAAAATATAAAAATGTAATCGAAATATTATTATTATAAGAATAGTGTATTCACTCCTAAGAATTACAGTTTGTAAGTAACAGCAATATTTGCATTCAACGAATATTAATCTCATACAGATTAGTGAATAATTAGTTACAGTTTTGAAGGGAGGGGTATGTCCATTGTCAAAAGTTTGGATTAAATATAATGTCGGCATCCAACATCCATCTTTAACCTATTCCTCTTTACCCTGTATAGGACATTATTATTACATGTGTGGTCATTCGTACGATCTCTGTGTTAATAGGTGGGCAATAAATGAAAAGTAGGAGAGCTAATTGAGGGATTGGGGGGGGGGGAGGGGTTACGAATTTATGAGACGGGTGGGGGCATTTGGGATGTCCGAATGGTAGGGTGGGGCGTTTCCTCGTTGATTTTCATTCATAGAGATGATAGGGGGGTATAGTTAATGATACAGACTAGCCATTATATGTCCATATATTAATAAAAGTATGTTTTGTTGTTTAACAACGTGATAAAGTTCTGCATTTACTGTTGTCCGCGTACTGGGTGGAAAAACATAAATACGCCTGCAATATCAACAAGGTCTGCATCAAACAACCCTTTAGAAAATGAAAACGTATGGAACTGTTTTTGCAGTGCCCTTCTTTCGTAGAAGATAGTGCATTGGAGACACCTAACGTATCCATTGGTATTCGCCGAAGATCGAAGCAGTGACCCTTAGGTCACCACACGGCCATCAGTCCCCTGAGCTGAGGTCTCTTGTGACACTTGGACACATGTCGGATGAGATCCGTCCCCTGAGCTAAGGTCTCTTGTGACACTTAGACACATGTCATATGAAATGTCGGCAATGAATGGGATCTCTTAAACCAGTTGATTAATTCCCTTTTTTTCCCCTACCATAACTAGCTGAGCAATTTGGAAGTCAGGGGTGGGGTGTCGGCCAAAATATTTGCCGACATTGACACCAAACCGGTGTCGGTTTTCTAAAATCCGCCGACACCAACACCGGGGGGGGGGGGAAGGGAGATATTTTTTCCACTGTATATATCTCATAGTATATATATATGTCCATTGCATGTCCATTGCGATGAAAAAAACATTATCAGTTGAATATGTTACAATGAAAGGTCATGAAAAAACTAGATATGGACATCAAGAGTAGCTGCAGTAATTACATTAAAGTAACAAAAGTGTTTTGTTTACTTCAAGATATGCCACAGTATGCGGGATGTTATTTTTATAGTAAACCTGAAGCGGCCAATTCGATACTTTTAATAAGTTCTCATTTATGTGTAGGCTTATGCTCAAATATTGGTCAAGATTATTATTAACGATTGCCTAAGTCAGCAAGTCACTGCAAAGTACAGACATATCCAACAACACTAGAGCAATGATGCTTGGAAGTTTATAAGTGGTTATTCAGAGAATGCAGAATGCTGAAATAAAATCACGGCAAGGGCTACAGATAATGATTGAGTGAATAACAGTGTGAACATAGCAAGTAGCCTTCCTATCTGCTTTAAGTCACAATTCTGTTAATGTTGACATGTTGTTCTAATGTAGAGAATCTCACTTTGGAAAAAAATACATTTGTTGATAAACAGATTTACCAAGTATTTATTTAAAAAGAAAAGAAGAACTTCAGAAAACTTTAAATTAAAGATTGGCTAAGAACTATCTGACGTTGTTCTGGATTATTTAATTAAAGTTCCAATATTTTTTGGGGGGAAGTTTTTGCGCCGACACCGAACCGACTCCGGACAAGCACAATTGCCGACACCGACACCGACTCCGGACAAAATACAAATGCCGACACCGACACCGGGGAAAGTACAAATGCCGACACCGACACCGGCAAAAACTACCGACACCACCGACACTGACACCGACTCCCTAGCCCTGCTGGAAGTACCATAGTACTTTGATCTTATAAACTAAACCTAGCAGGAAAGATTACGGCATGCAGACCAAATTTTACAATCATACCGCCAACATGTCACTTTATAATGTAATGAAAATAATATGTATAATAATATATATATATATATATATATATATATTAGGGTGTCCCAGAAATGCTCGAAAAATATTTTTTTTAAATCTTTGGTGTCTCACCCCCTGAAATGTGTCTCTTGTGTACAATGAGTGAATTGGTGAAGTTGTAGCTCATTTGAACAACATTTAGAGGTCCCACAAGAGCTTTTAAAATTCCAGTATTAGGCCAACATAAAAATCCAGACGAATCATGGCTCAAATAATTTGCAGTTTTTGCATGCCATAGTTGAATAAAATGAAGTTTAATATACTTATATTTATCTCATTGCTACCATTAACTAGAGTTGAAATTGTGTGATTCTTAATTAGAAAATGTAATAAATGCTAGAAAACATATAAAATACCTAATGTGCAAAATTTAAGCAATGTGCATATTTTTTGAGTATTTAATTTTTTTTAAACTAAGCATGCTAAATTGTCAGGCATCATATCACCAAAAATTGCTGCAGTGCTGGACAGAACGAACACCAGCATTAGAAAATCAACAATGATAGTTGCATCCGCATTCAACGAATCTGGTGTTCCGACATATGACACAGTATTTTCCAAGAGCACAATGCATCGTCATCGCAAGCTTTGTCGTCAACAAGCTGCAGCATGTATAAAAGAAGACTATATTCCCTCAAAATCAATTGTACATTTGGATGGTAAGCTATTGCCCGATGTTTTCGGACATGTTACCAACAACGGCGATCGATTACCTGTCCTGCTCTCGTCACTTGTCGATGGCACTACAAAGCTTCTTGGTGTTCCCAAGTTAGCATCCGGGTCAGGATGGGTAGCTGCTGATGCAGTATATGAACATATCAAATCATGGAAGTGCGAATCTATGGTCATCGGCATGTGCTTAGACACTACGGCTTCCAGTACTGGAAGACTCAATGGAGCTTGCACTCTGTTAGAAGTAGCCCTGGGACGTAATCTATTATGGATGGCATGCCGTCATCACATGTTGGAAGTACTCCTTTCCGATGCATTCAATGTTTGTCTTGGACCATCCACTGGACCAGAGATTTTGTTTTTTAAGAGGTTTCGAGAAAAATGTCTAGAATTAAACCACACACCCGAAGCCAGATCCGCCCCTTTGATAATCGTGTCTGATTCGATTAAAGAATTCATTAATTGCCAACTTGAGGTCAGTCATTCATGTGATGATTATTTGGAATTTCTTCTGCTTGCTGCACAAATGATTGGGTTGGAGGTTGATGTCAGCATTCGCAGACCTGGTGCCCTACATAGAGCAAGGTGGATGGCGAAAGCAATCTATGCATTGAAAATCGATCTATTGTCTGCAGGCAACGAAACCATCTTTCAGTTAACAGCTCGAGAATTACAAGGTAATCAGCGCTTTAATCGGTTTACCATATGTGTTTATCTTCAATCATGGTTTTTATGCAGGCTCACCGCAGATGCACCTGTGAATGATATCTTGTTGATAAAGCGTTTATACGAATACGATGATGCTGTTCTCGGATCGACTGGATTGAAAATGATGGTGCGTCACTCTTGGTACTTGAGTCCGGAACTGTCGACGTTTGCGTTATTTTAAACCCTTTTGTCGGACAAAGAAAAAACTGTCCTTGTTCGGACAATGCAATCAGAACGTGGACGGCATCTCATAAAAACACTATCAAAAAGTGTTGTTGATTTGCGTGCTTCTACCAGATTTTTTGAAACATCCAACATTGATGCCAGTTTTCTAGATGTTCCTGTTGAAGCCTGTTCAGATACACAATTTTTTAAAAGTTGCAGCAGATTTTGTAAAGAATCTGGGTTGTATCAATGACTCTGCAGAGCGAAGTGTAGCATTGATACAAAATTTCAATGACAGTATCACCAAGAATGAAAAACAAAGACAATTTTTGCTCCAAGTGGTTGAAAAACATCGGAAAAATTTTGCAGAGTGTAATCGTGAACAGCTGGCTAAAATTTAAATTTGAAGAACTTTTTTTTAAATCTTTGTCTACCCTACAGTACAAAGTACAAAATAAATAGCAGGAATGCTTATTTGCATTGCTTATTATTATTATTTTTCAAGCAAATTGACATTGATTCAAGACTTAACTTGACAAAATGAATAAAACTTTGTTTTTCATAATTTTTTGCTTAAATTTCAAATTTAAAAATATAAACCATTCAAGATTTATATATTTTGTTTCATTTAATATTATAAACAATACTGAGCATCAATTTGTTACTTAATATATCAGTTTCGCATATAATGCAACATTAACGCTGTATTAGATTTGACCGCGAATGATTTTACACCAAAAATCTGGAACTTTAAACCTCTTGGGGGACCTCTAAACATTGTCCAAATGAGCTGAAATTTTGCAGGTTAAGTACTGTTACCATACAGACATATTCTGTGGGGTGAGACATTAACATTTTAAAACTTCATTTTTTTGGGACACCCTTATATATATATATATATATATATATATATATATATATATATATATATATATATATATATATTGTACATAAATATATTATTTAATTCATTCAGTTATTTATGCTTTTTATTGCCTTAAGTTTCTTTCCAACCAGTATGGTTTCATTGCTTTCATTTTTCATATCACTCATTTGCTCAATTTATTAGTTTTAACACACTGCATAATTCTTCGTTTTATAAATAATAATATTTATATGACCAATAATAAAACACAACGCCGTTTAGTTTGATTAATTCTAATGTTTATTTTTCATCATTAGAAAAAAAGACAACACACATATAAACACAAACACACTGTCATGTACTCATAAACACATACTTGTGTCTACACTAAGTCATTGAGTCTACACTAAGTCACAAAGAGCCGAAAATAGAAATATAAGAATTTAAATGGAAAATGGGAATTCTATACTTTTAACCTAATTTTCTTGATGTGTAAATTCAATCATTATAAATGTTCATTTAGTTTCTGCCACGAAATTCTATAATATTTTTTTTCTATTGATAAATCAATTAATCTTTAAAAATATTCTGCTATCAATTTTTTATAGTGACTAGTTTTAGTAACTTGCACAGAGTCAAATCTTTCTAGCGTCTATCTGTATTACATTAACATATTTAGAATATATATATATATATATATATATATATATATATATATATATATATATATATATATATATATATATATATATATATATATATATATATATATATATATATACAGTCGATTCCCATTAATTGAGACACATCGGACCAGAGGCTTTTTGTCCCAATTAAGCGGGTGTCCTAATTAACATGCACAAATTTACCATTACTTTTGGTTTGGTTTCTTTGAGATATGTCCCAAATAAGCGGCTGTCCCAACTAAGCGGTGTCCCAATTATGCGGAATCCACTGTATATATATATATATATATATATATATATATATATATATATATATATGTCTTCTCGTAGACTGGACTAGCTTCTTTGTATTCAACTTACATCATTATACCCAGTGTATCGATTCAGTTGTCCATCTATCTATCACCTATCCATCTATTTATCAATCAGTCTGTCTACAGTCTGTCTGCAGTCTGTTTGCCGTCTAACTTTTTAAGCGTCTGTCTATACAACAGTCTGTTATTTGACTTTTTTATTTTTTTTTTTTTAAATAATTAAAATAAAAAGAAGTCTGCTAAAACATTCTCCGATAGTCTGCCTATCCCCACACCCTCCTCCTCTTCCTCCTCTTCCGGTTTCCGCTCATCCAAGTTTTGCGTCTGCTCTCTGCAAAGGAAGTGGAAAGTGACGCTCAAGATGGCGATCGCGATCATCAATACGAATGAAGCGAGGAGGAACGTTCTGGACGTTTGGTACTGAACATCTGTTGCCATGGAAAAAAGGTTAATTAGTGAATGAATCGGTCCTTTACAGGGTGAATGTTGGCATTGAACAATAAGGAGATACACAGAACAACTATTATTGTATTTGTAACATTTTAAATTTTAAGCAGGCCAAACCTATGGCCGCCATATTGTGATTATTTGCATTCTAAAAAAAAAAAAAAAGAATTTGGCAGTAAATGTACAGAGTTGAAGATCAAATGGATTCTCAGGCACTTGGGGGCGATCGTCCCAGCTGGCGCTCACTAAGGCCGCTACTGGTGTTTACTAAGGCCGCTACTGTTGTTTGTTTAGGCCGCTACTGGTGTTTACTAAGGCCGCTACTGTTGTTTGTTTAGGCCGCTACTGGTGTTTACTAAGGCCGCTACTGTTGTTTATTTAGGCCGCTACTGGTGTTTACTAAGGCCGCTACTGGTGTTTACCAAGGCCGCTACTGGTGTTTATTTAGGTCGCTACTGGTGTTTATTTAGGCCGCTACTGTTGTTTATTTAGGCCGCTACTGTTGTTTACTAAGGCCGCTACTGGTGTTTACTAAGGCCGCTACTGATGTTTACTAAGGTCGCTACTGGTGTTTACTAAGGCCGCTACTGGTGTTTACTAAGGCCGCTACTGATGTTTACTAAGGCCGCTACTGGTGTTTACTAAGGCCGCTACTGGTGTTTACTAAGGCCGCTACTGGTGTTTTCAAGGCCGCTACTGGTGTTTACTAAGGCCGCTACTGGTGTTTACTAAGGCCGCTACTGGTGTTTATTTAGGCCGCTACTGGTGTTTTCAAGGCCGCTACTGGTGTTTACTAAGGCCGCTACTGAAGTTTACTATGGGCGCTACTGGTGTTTACTAAGGCCGCTACTGGTGTTTACTAAGGCCGCTACTGGTGTTTACTAAGGCCGCTACTGGTGTTTTCAAGGCCGCTACTGGTGTTTACTAAGGCCGCTACTGGTGTTTACTATGGCCGCTACTGGTGTTTACTAAGGCCGCTACTGGTGTTTACTAAGGCCGCTACTGGTGTTTACTAAGGCCGCTACTGGTGTTTACTAAGGCCGCAACTGGTGTTTTCAAGGCCGCTACTGGTGTTTACTAAGGCCGCTACTGGTGTTTACTAAGGCCGCTACTGGTGTTTATTTAGACCGCTACTGGTGTTTACTAAGGACGCTACTGGTGTTATCTAAGGCCGCTACTGGTGTTTACTAAGGCCGCTACTGGTGTTTACTAAGGCCGCTACTGTTGTTTATTTAGGCCGCTACTGGTGTTTACTAAGGCCGCTACTGGTGTTTACTAAGGCCGCTACTGGTGTTTACTAAGGCCGCTACTGGTGTTTACTAAGGCCGCTACTGGTGTTTACTAAGGCCGCTACTGGTGTTTACTAAGGCCGCTACTGGTGTTTACTAAGGCCGCTACTGATGTTTACTATGGCCGCTACTGGTGTTTACTAAGGCCGCTACTGGTGTTTACTAAGGCCGCTACTGGTGTTTACTAAGGCCGCTACTGGTGTTTTCAAGGCCGCTACTGGTGTTTACTAAGGCCGCTACTGGTGTTTACTAAGGCCGCTACTGGTGTTTACTAAGGCCGCTACTGGTGTTTACTAAGGCCGCTACTGGTGTTTACTAAGGACGCTACTGGTGTTTACTAAGGCCGCTACTGGTGTTTTCAAGGCCGCTACTGGTGTTTACTAAGGCCGCTACTGGTGTTTACTAAGGCCGCTACTGGTGTTTATTTAGGCCGCTACTGGTGTTTACTAAGGACGCTACTGGTGTTATCTAAGGCCGCTACTGGTGTTTACTAAGGCCGCTACTGGTGTTTACTAAGGCCGCTACTGTTGTTTATTTAGGCCGCTACTGGTGTTTACTAAGGCCGCTACTGGTGTTTACTAAGGCCGCTACTGGTGTTTACTAAGGACGCTACTGGTGTTTATTTAGGCCGCTACTGGTGTTTACTAAGGCCGCTACTGTTGTTTATTTAGGCCGCTACTGGTGTTTACTAAGGCCGCTACTTCTGTTTACTAAGGCCGCTACTTCTGTTTACTAAGGCCGCTACTGTTGTTTATTTAGGCCGCTACTGGTGTTTACTAAGGCCGCTACTGGTGTTTACTAAGGCCGTTACTGGTGTTTACTAAGGCCGCTACTGGTGTTTACTATGGCCGCTACTGGTGTTTACTAAGGCCGCTACTGGTGTTTACTAAGGCCGCTACTGGTGTTTACTAAGGCCGCTACTGGTGTTTACTAAGGCCGCTACTGGTGTTTACTAAGTCCGCTACTGATGTTTACTATGGCCGCTACTGGTGTTTACTAAGGCCGCTACTGGTGTTTACTAAGGCCGCTACTGGTATTTACTAAGGCCGCTACTGGTGTTTTCAAGGCCGCTACTGGTGTTTACTAAGGCCGCTACTGGTGTTTACTAAGGCCGCTACTGGTGTTTACTAAGGCCGCTACTGGTGTTTATTTAGGCCGCTACTGGTGTTTTCAAGGCCGCTACTGGTGTTTACTAAGGCCGCTACTGGTGTTTACTAAGGCCGCTACTGGTGTTTATTTAGGCCGCTACTGGTGTTTACTAAGGCCGCTACTGTTGTTTATTTAGGCCGCTACTGGTGTTTACTAAGGCCGCTACTTGTGTTTACTAAGGCCGCTACTGTTGTTTATTTAGGCCGCTACTTGTGTTTACTAAGGCCGCTACTGTTGTTTATTTAGGCCGCTACTGGTGTTTACTAAGGCCGCTACTGGTGTTTACTAAGGCCGCTACTGGTGTTTACTAAGTCCGCTATTGATGTTTACTATGGCCGCTACTGGTGTTTATTGCTTTTTGACAGTTCGTCTTAGAAATTGTAGGAATTTCAAGACGTGCATTTTTCGAAAGGATGTGGGTGTGCCCCCATATATGTACTCCATGACTCAAACATTTTTTACTCCACTGGTTCGCCAAGCCCTGCCCTCTCTCTTCCCCCTTACCCCAATGCATAGATACATTTGAAAGTTACACAATAAATTCATATAAATAAACAAAAAATAAAAATATATTCTTGCCTTCGGCACACGTGTCCCCCGCAAAGCCGGCCATGCAACCACTTATGCACACTCTGGTCAACTGCTCACAGGTCCCTGCCCCAGCGCAGTTCTCACACGCTTAGCAAAATAAATTTACAATAAAAAAAAAAGATACATTGTTATGTAAATACAATTTTGAATATAAAAACATGTGTGTTTTTTTTTTACATTGCAAATGGCTTCTCGATCAACTAATCAAACCTAAAAATTCGTCCACAATCCTACCGCAGGTCTCAGGCAACATTTCTAGAACCACTGCTATATAGTGTACCGAATCGTGTATCACGGGGTCAACCATAAGGCGCAAGCGATTAGGAAGTTGTCGTAGCTCACGATGTTAATCTAATACATAATCGGCTAGCCTGGCGTACGTACGTTCGCGTGCGTACGTGTGTATAACTTCCGCGGCTAAAAATAGACTGGGGAATTTGTAAAGATGGCGAAAGGGATACAACTCAATTATAAGGAGTCACTCGCCGGTCCGGGTACCGGGCTTTTGATCTAGTATTACAATAATCACGTCAGCTATCTGTCAGTGGGAAATCCCCTTCACAAAGTTTATCAAAACCTGATATTAGACCTGCCAGCCGAATTTTTTTTTTATGTTTCTTCTGGCTGACATAATTTTTCGGCTGATATCCGGATTAGCCGGATTTCTCCGTATATAGATATTTGCGGCTGATTTTCGGCTGATTACGAAATATTTTGCTAAAATTCGTCTTAAGCCTAGACAATAATGAAATGAATTCATAAAACTTCAGAAATAAAACACTTTTACAATACTTGGAGAATAGTTTTATTATTTAAAACACAGAAAAAAAAACAGTTTTAAATGCTGTCCTACTAATTCAGTGCATGAATGCATTCCACTCATTCAGTTTGTGTCACTTGATAGGCTGTTAAAAATCAGTTTACAATTGTCATGTATAAAACAAACGCGATGCAATTTATCAGCTGTTAGACTTGCTCGTTTGCTGTTCATTGTCAAACCAGTAACCGAACACATGCACTCCACTGGTACAGATGATGCTGATGATGATAGGTAAAGACGAACCAATTGAGTAAGTTTTGGATACGAGGATGATGTAACACAGCTACGCCAGAAAGCAAGAACATCATGAAACTGAACAACAGTCGCCATCAAATAGTTTGCAATTTCCACTGCCTTATGAAATAAATGTTCAAAAAATCAAAACACATCAGTACTAATTGCTAGTTTATAAAACATTTCATTATAGTACACAGTATATGTATTTAACAATATTTTACTGCAAACTGAGTGGTCTAGTGAGAGCGAAATAAAACGGAAATTGTTTCAATGCCAATAAATTAACATAGAATACCTTATTCTGACCGTAGAATCAATTAATTGGAACCTCGATCAATCAGCTTATGCAGCTTGATGTGATCATTTACAGGAAATCGATGGTCAAACTGGTTGAGGACTGAAAGCTTGTTCATTCGTTTCTTGTCATCATAAGGATTTGATGCAGTGCAGATTTTTCTTAAGTGCATTTTCATTAGTGGAATAGTTGATACGGTTGGCATTGAAATGCTGAGAAATCAGGTCTTGAAATGGTTTCAGAAAGGTAACGAGTTCACTTAAAAATTCAATTTCATCTTCATGGAGACAAATATCAACTCGAACAATACGCTTGAGAATATTTTGAACCTCTCGTCAAGTCAAGTATAGACTGATAAGAGTCAACCTTCAAAAGCTTTGAAATTTAGTGTTGTTTTCGTTGACGAAAACTAAAACTAAAACCTTCGTTGACGAAAATGTTGACTTTTCGTCAACGAGAACTAAAACTAAAACTAAAATTAGCAGCAAGACTAAATCTAGACGAAAACTGAAATTATTACAGAAAAAAACGAAATAAAAACTGAAACTAAAATATAGTGTTGCTTTCGTTCACGAAAACTAAAACTAAAACCTTCGTTAACGAAAATGTTGACTTTTCGTCAACGAGAACTAAAACTAAAACTAAAATTAGAAGCAAGACTAAAACTAGACGAAAACTAAAATTATTACAGAAAAAAACGAAATAAAAACTGAAACTAAAATATGACCTGGGACTAAAACAACACTATTGAAATTTTTATAATATTTGCAGCACCATCATGGCAGCTAGTTATGAACGGTATTTTGTGATCAACAGAAAAGCTTTTTTAAGACAGGTCTCATATGGTCAACAGGGTCATGTTCAGCAAGATTCAGTAATGCGACGGTTAATCTAACGGCGGACAAAATACGGCGGCTATTGTAACGCTCCGCACATTTTTCGGCGGATAGGGCGGACGAAAATTCGGCCGCGTATTCGGCGCGCCGCGCCGGCTGAGGGGGTCTGCCTGATATGACCTACAAGTCCTACACAAACTAGCATTTGTCTCATTTTCCATTAAAAATGAACAAAAGTTGCAATGGTTGTAAATAAATGTAGCAACAGATTTCAAAACCAGGCACTTACAGAATTCACAGAACGGACCAGCACTCCCGGGCTTGCAGGCCGAACAATGGCCGGTACGACTGTGACATACGTCATTTAAACAGTGCAGGTCGCAGGCTAAAATTAAAAAAAGCTTAATGAATTGTATGAAAGTAGCTTTAGTAAGGCAATACATAAAATCACACAACAAGTGACTCTAGTAGTGGGAATTGAAAAAAAAAAAGTATTCTTAAGCCTGTTCCATTCTGGACACAGGACTTGTTAGCGCATTTTCGTATTATGTGTCAGTACGTATGTTAGCTTTCAGTAAATATTTGTAAATTTTGGAAATGTTTATAAATTCAATTGTGTAATGCATATATCTGAAAAAATATTAAAAAGACGTTTCTTTATATTTGAAAAAAAAAATGTCTCTTAAATCTAACTACAAATGGTTTGTGGTCACTGAAATAGGACTCATAATTGATAAGTAGTTAGAATTTTCTGAACACTTTAGTGAAATAAAAAAATTTTGCACGGAAAATGAGGTCATATGGCACTTCCAGGAGGTCGAACTGACACTACAGGAGGTCTTTTCGCGAAATGGACTTTAGATGCAGGAAAAGCAGGCCAAGACGTACAAAAAAAGTATATAAATCATGGGTCTAGGACTTATGGTTGCTGAGATCTAGGGTGATGACAGACGGACAGACAGACAGACGGACAAAACGGAAACAATAGCGCATTCGACTTCTCGAAAATAGAGAGATAGGCAATCTTACGTAATGCGGAGCTCAAGAGAACTGCTATATTGCGGCTCAAGAGCAATGCTAAATTGCAGCTCAAAAAAAGTAATGTTCCCTTATCCCTAACAGGCCATCGGGGCAGATGAAGTGTAGATTTCATCTGTTTCTATAACCTTGGCATATAAAGGTTAGCACAACGCCCAGCCGCCTTTTTACTTCCCTAACTTAAGTCGGGCACCCATTAAAAGCTGGGTGAAATCTCGAGGCGACTTTGAAGCACATTTCACATCTAACCGATGATCGAACCCAGGACTCTCATGTCGACAGTCGAGTGTCTACACCACTCGCCACCCGTCTCTTGCATCTCAAGAGAAATGCTATATTGGATCTGAAGAGAAATGCTGTATTGCAACTCAAGAGAAATGCTGTATTACTGATTGTAGCAATCTTAGTTATCCATCATGTTTTGTTACGGTTACAGTCCTTCAAATACCACAACTACCCCCTCCCCCATATCAGCTTCCCATCATCCCCCCGCCCCATAAAGGGTTAACAAAAGTTTTGGTCAATAGTCCGAGTCATCTTTTTATATATGACTGGATTGTGTCTTTGATAAGAAGGCTGTCACATGGTTATATATGACTGGATTATGTCCTTGATAAGAAGACTGCCACATGGTTACATATGACTGGATTGTGTCTATGATAAGAAGACTGCCACATGGTTATATATGACTGGATTGTGTCCTTGATAAGAAGACTGCCACATGGTTATATATGACTGGATTGTGTCTGTGATAAGAAGACTGCCACATGGTTACATATGACTGGATTGTGTCTGTGATAAGAAGACTGCCACATGGTTATATATGACTGGATTGTGTCTGTGATAAGAAGACTGCCACATGGTTATATATGACTGGATTGTGTTCTTGATAAGAAGACTGCCACATGGTTATATATGACTGGATTGTGTCTTTGATAAGAAGACTGTCACATGGTTATATATGACTGGATTGTGTCCTTGGTAAGAAGACTGCCACATGGTTATATATGACTGGATTGTGTCTGTGATAAGAAGACTGCCACATGGTTATATATAACTGGATTGTGTCCTTGATAAGAAGACTGCCACATGGTTATATATGACTGGATTGTGTCTGTGAGAAAAAGTCTGCCACATGGTTATATATGACTGGATTGTGTCCTTGATAAGAAGACTGCCACATGGTTATATATAACTGGATTGTGTCCTTGATAAGAAGACTGCCACATGGTTATATATGACTGGATTGTGTCTGTGAGAAAAAGTCTGCCACATGGTTATATATGACTGGATTGTGTATGTGAGAAGAAGACTGCCACATGGTTATATATGACTGTATTGTGTCTGTGATAAGAAGACTGCCACATGGTTATATATGACTGGATTGTGTCCTTGATAATAAGACTGCCACATGGTTATTTATGACTGGATTGTGTCTGTGATAAGATGACTGCCACATGGTTATATATGACTGGATTGTGTCTGTGAAAAGAAGACTGTCACATGGTTATATATGACTGGATTGTGTCCTTGATAAGAAGACTGCCACATGGTTATATATGACTGGATTGTGTCTGTGAAAAGAAGACTGTCACATGGTTATATATGACTGGATTGTTTTAATGTTAAATTATATTCGATTATACACAAGCTGGTATTGTGCCAAGACATGTCACACCTAGTAAAGTACATGACCTATTTAGACTGAACAATTGACGGTTTGCAATGTCAGGGATTATTTATATAAACAAAAAGAAAATATTTAGGTTAGTCAGATGTCCATTTCTAAAGTGCGGTTGTCTGCAGACATTTTATCGTTATGAAAGGGAACATATTCTAAATTTTGCACGGAAAAACACACTTTCCGACATGTAAGAACGATGTCTACACTAGCATGTAAAAAAAAAATTATCAAACATATTTTTTTTAAATGTTTAAAACATTTTAAAAAATGTATTTACGATTCCTTTTAAACGTAGAATGACGGATGGCCAAGTGGAGTAGATACTCGACTGTCGACCTGAGAATCATAGGTTCGGACCTCGGTGAGAACCGTGTAATTTTTCCAAGTCTTATTTGATGCAAATTCTTCGTCCCACAAGTCCACCCAGCTTTAAATGGGTACCTGACTTAAGTTGAGGGAGTAAAGGCAACTGGGCGTTGTGCTAACCACACAATACCTTCATTTGCCGGGGGGTTAATGAACCAGATGAACCTTTCACTTAATCTGCCCAGATGAGTCCTTATGGGCTTTAGGGAAGTTTATTTATTTATACTATATCTTTTTAATCAAGAAGCGACCAAAACCATTTGAAGATCACATTTTAACTGAAAACAGACATATTGAAATATGTCTTTCGTTTTTTTTTGATGCAGGATATTTTTATTTTCCTTTGTACCCCTCCCCTCACCAGACCTGTTTATTACGCCTTGTTTTTATATTTAACAATACCAACCTATATTACGCCTTGTTTTTATATTTAACAATACCAACCTATATTACGCCTTGTTTTTATATTTAACAATACCAACCTATATTACGCCTTGTTTTTATATTTAACAATACCAACCTATATTACGCCTTGTTTTTATATTTAACAATACCAACCTATATTACGCCTTGTTTTTATATTTAACAATACCAACCTATATTACGCCTTGTTTTTATATTTAACAATACCAACCTATATTACGCCTTGTTTTTATATTTAACAATACCAACCTATATTACGCCTTGTTTTTATATTTAACAATACCAACCTATATTACGCCTTGTTTTTATATTTAACAATACCAACCTATATTACCCCTTGTTTTTATATTTAACAATACCAACCTATATTACCCCTTGTTTTTATATTTAACAATACCAACCTATATTACGCCTTGTTTTTATATTTAACAATACCACACCTATATTACGCCTTGTTTTTATATTTAACAATACCAACCTATATTACGCCTTGTTTTTATATTTAACAATACCAACCTATATTACGCCTTGTTTTTATATTTAACAGTACCAACCTATATTACGCCTTGTTTTTATATTTAACAGTACCAACCTATATTACGCCTTGTTTTTATATTTAACAATACCAACCTATATTACGCCTTGTTTTTATATTTAACAATACCAACCTATATTACGCCTTGTTTTTATATTTAACAATACCAACCTATATTACGCCTTGTTTTTATATTTAACAATACCAACCTATATTACACTTTGGTCCGTACATTCCTTTGATGCACTCATGACATACGCCGTTCGCCGAGTCGCAAGTTTGGTTTTTACATTGTTCAGGACATACTGTAATGTATATATATATATATATATATATATATATATATATACATATATATATATGTATATATATATATATATATATATATATGAACGATGTTATTTACATACAACGTAATAGGCCAGGAGTTTTAGCAACCTACCCAGAATAAATTCTTTACAAAGGTTTAAATGCAGAATCTGACACATATATATATGAAGATTAACTGGTATGAATGACACCCAATGAAACTCATTGGAATTTTTTCTACAGCATTGCAAAAATTGCACGAATTACACGTAACTTCCCACTATTCACGGTTCTGTAAGTGTCAATAACCTTGGTAAATCTGAAGTAGGCCTAATCCACGTCAAACTGTCAGCAAACGTACTTCAGATTATGTTATATAAGTATTTAAAATGAAAAGTCAAGTAAAGTGTAATTAATATGACCTGCTTCCAGTGGGCAACCAGGAGGGGGCAGGGGGGGGGGCTTAAGTGTCACCCCCCTCCCCTGCAAAATCATCAATACATAATTTACGCTATAAAGTTACAAATAAGACTGTCAAACTGTCAAACTGTCAAACTGTCTTTTCAATATGTGAGCCCCCCCCCCCAGCATTTTTTGCTGGTTGCGCCACTGCCTGCTTCCGTTAGTAGACCTACGTTTTAACCGTATTGACGAAGCATTAGCTTCATAAAAGTAATACATACATTTTATGTTTGTTGCATTATACAAAAACTACTTCATAAAACAAACCATAAATAAATAAATAATACAACACTCTGAACTGATGTGAGTAGCAGCCCCGTAGCGTGAAAATTCTACAGCAGGGGCCATGCATTCTACAGCAGGGGCCAGGCATTCTACAGCAGGGGCCAGGCATAAGCAGGGGGGGCGGGTAATACATTTTACTAAGTAGAGCAAATAAACAGAGGGGGGCCAGACAAAATGCAGGGGGGCCGGCCCCCCTGCCCCCCCCCCGCACGCTACGAACCTGGTGAGTAGTATGGCTTTCAGACTCCGGGTGGGGCAGGCATCAATCCGCTGGTGAAACTGGCAGTTGCCATAATCACAGTGTTCACATGCTGGTGTACACCTCTTCCTCAAATGCCCAAGGTATGACGAATTCCAAGCATTCATCATCAATTATTTCTTCATCTTTTACATCAAGCATCTCATTATCATGTAACTCATCATCGTCAATCATTTCCACAACATTGACCAGCTCCTTGGCATTCAAACATGACTCTCCATTACAATTTTTGAAGGCTGTTATGCATGACACACCATACTCAAAGCAGCGACACAAACGTGTCCCACACTGTTTCCTGGATCCGGAAGTACATTTGCAACAAATCACCTTCAGAACATCTGGTGAAGCCACATCTAAGTCAGTGGCAATATGGATGTACTTTTCCTCATGAAGCTTCCATCCCCATTCTGTGTGATTCAGTATTGCTTAACAACATCAAGATATGTTCCACCTTCCAGCCACTGAACAGCACGGAGTAAGTAACCGCCGTCTACAACATGAATCGAACTGCTTGGTTTCAATGATGGTTCTACACCCTTGCAGATTTCTTTACCGAGCTGTGATTTATCAACTTTCCGCATGTAGTTATCTTTGAACAGAGGAGTAGGAAGTGTTGACAGCTCATAGCTGAAATATTTCTCCATCTCAGGTGATTTTTGCATTATGACCAGAAGCCTATTAAATAGAATTGTGGGATCAACACCTGTCAAAGCTTTCTTGGAAGTTGGTGAAGAAGCATTGTTTACTTGTGCTAATGTTCTTATTTGAGATTTTCTTTGAAGGACAACATCCTTGAAGTTCTTACCGCTCATGTTCTGAACAATATCAGCGCCAACTTCTTCAGCATTGTCGCAGTTTATATTATCAGATTCAGATGCTGCAATACCTGATGGTATGCTGTGGAGTCTTTTGTCAGAAGTATCAAATTGATTATGTGACTTCAAGAATTCGAGAACTTTTGTGAGATCGTCATTATCTCTATTGATCCTGGACTACCCCTCTTCCGGATGCTAAACTGCATCATGGCAGTAGTCAATATCAGCAAACTGCGCTAAAGATGTCATTACAGCTGCAGTCCTATGAATTGTGGAAGTCCATGTGGTGCGTACACTTTCAGTCACTCCTCTTCCATGAGTTATTCCTCCCTTACCTTTAATGGTCCGCATCATTGCCTGCTCTATGGTAAGGTCAACTGACAGTCCGGCTCACTGTTTACTACTACGCCGTGCAACATGTGATCCTGACATGAGCTGCTTGTGTAGATCTGGATGTGAGTTAGGTAAGCCCATCATCATCTCCAGGTAGAGACGAGCACGATTGGCATAATTGTTGTGACCAGATGCTGCGAAGAGATTCACCATTCTGCAGATACTGACAAGATGTAGCTGATAGTTGCCCATTCGTTCTGCCCGCAGCAGAAGCTTTAATGTGGCAATCTAATACTCATACAAATGCCAAAGATTTTTACTATATAAGCTACAGTAATAATTATGTCATTTTCAGGACCCCATTCTACACCTTATACGTAGCTATACGAGATAAAGGGCCCTAGGGGTCACAAGAGTAGCTATCCCCCTAACATAAATTTGGTTTAAATAATTTTGGTAATGTCTTTTAAGTGCTGGGCTTCAGTGTTTTTGAAGTTACCGTCTTATCTTTCAGTATTTTTTAATAATCTTGTAGTTGGCATCTGCCTTTTTTTGTTAACATGGCTGACAGTATTTTATATAGAACATAGAGGAACTTTTTTTTACAAATTTATTTAATGCATTTAAACACAATTTAGGTATTCAAAACAAGGGTGTCATTAATCCTCGTTATCTTAACTAACTAGTTATTACTAAATAATTTCACAAAACGCTTGTAAGACATTAATTCTAGGTACGTAATGTAATATTTATTCAACTCCTGGTCTATAAGGCATCTAAACGTTGGATAAAATAATATAAAACTATAACTGCTGTTTTAACAGACACCATAACTTCAATTTAAAAAAAAAAAATAGGCAATTTGAGCTGAAACAATAAGACGGATTTAAATCAAGGGGGGGGGGGTGTCCGCTAGGTGTTTTGTCCGTGAAGGTTTTGTCCGTGCGGGGGGGGGGTTGTCCGCGGGGGTTCTGTCCTACACTCCACACACACACAAATAACAGTGAGATATTACGACAACAGTTGAGCACAGAAACCGTTTATGCAGGTTTTCCCGAAGTAGCCATCCTTGCATCCCCCTATGCACTCATGTGTTGCTGGATTGCACGAGCTGTTACAATGTTTGGGACATTCTGTGGAACAAATTTGTTTAAACGTTCAATTGACCTGCGGTGGGCGGCTTCAGATTGCTAAGAAGGCAATAATGGCTCAGTATCTGTTATTTTCACAACTCCCTAATAGACTGACAGTGCTTTAAGTATATGTCTCCCGTGGTGCCTTCGTGCCCGTTGCACAATAGGTTATGGTGGGGGGGGGGATGAAATAAGGGCACCGAAAAACTGTCCCATTAGTGGTTTATATGATCTGAGAGATTTCAGGGACTTCACACATGGGTGAGTGTTCACACATGGGTGAGTGGGGCAACACGGTATACACATGTAAGTGACTATTTACTCGCCGGGAGTCGAACCCGTAGCCCACAACCTAAGATCTGACTCGCTGCCAAAGCGCCACCCAGCCACAACAATTGTTTACATTCGCACTTGGGCATTTACAGAAAGGAGCATATTTTGGTAAGCTGCGGCCCAATATCGACTCTCATTTCCGCTACGAGACACCGAGAGCCATGGGCTTTTTTGACAGCGACGGAATGACAATGATAACTTCTAGCCAGACCCTAAATGGAAATACACTGTTGCTGAGGGATAGAGCTGTGTATCACTCGCTGAGGATTTGAAAGTTCGAATTAGCTTACAGAGGAGAACGTAAGACGTATGATCATGTGAATTTTTAGTCCATCTTCCCCGTATACTTGACCCTTTCTACAGTGGGGGGGGGGGGGGTGGTCGTGTGGTTAACCGCTAGACTGTCGACCTAAATGTCCCAGGTTTGATCTACGGTGAGGGCCAATAAATATTTCAGGCCATGGTGAAAGTCTCCGCTATATCCCTAGTGGTGCATCCAGGGTCACTGCACCATCGGCTACGGTGGGGGTAAGAGAAAGGCAGCTTTTGCGCTTTATAAGATCTACAGGGACATCACTAACAGGCGAGACTAAACTTTCCGTATCGCAGGTCACAATGGTTTCTTAAATTTGACAGGCCGTAAAAAAAGCAGGAGTTCAACAGACGGATAAGGGAAGTGTTTTATTTAAACTAATATCAAAGTATGTTTTTTTTTTAAAAAGTAAATACGTTGGGTAAGATGAAAATAGCCAAGTTTGGCGTATTTTGCCCGATGGGGTTATATTTGCCATGTTTGAAAAAAAATTACAAATCTGGAACCAGAATGGTTTCAAAAAGCATTACTATAGACCCTTTCCTTACGTCTCATCATTTTAACAGATACGCTATAATAGTGTATGAACGCCTTTCTAGAAATAAATACATACGCCTAGTTATTGAAATGTAGAGGTACAAACCTATAAGACAATCCAATCCTTTATCTCCTGTAATACACGTCTCCTCACATTCCCCTTCCGGTGAGCACATGACGTTGTTTCCGCAATCTGCCTCACAACCTACATTGAAATGACATCATTGTGACATCAGCATCATCATCTTATCCAGAGACGGGACAAAGTTACTGATTGCCTAATGTATGGGTGGGGCTAATATGGAGAACAGAATGACAAAATAGTGTTGTGCATTCCATATTAAAAATATAATTATTTGTTCAGAAGTATCAATAGTTAAACCTAAGTTATACAAGTTTTAGCCATTCTCTGTTCAGAAGTATCAATAGTTATACCGTAAGATATACGAGTAATTCCCATTCTCTGTTCAGAAGTATCAATAGTTATACCGTAAGCCAGTGACGCTACTGTAATTACGTTAAATGTAAAAGCTGGTGACTCCACTGTTGATGCCAAATAAATTAGTGGGTCGTTGACGCCATTGTAATGTACATTGAAATGTATAGACTAGTGACGCCATTGTAATGTACATTGAAATGTAAAGGCTAGTTACTCCATTGTAAAGTAATTGAAATCTAAAGGCGAATGACTCCATTGTATTGTCCATTGAAATGTAAAGGCTAGTGACTCAATTGAAATGCACATTGAAATGTATAGGCTAGTGACTCCATTGTAGTGCACATTGAAATGTAAAGGCTAGTGCCTCAATTGTAAAGTCCATATAAATAAATGGGTCAATGCTACCAATGACCCTGACGTTGAATCATGTGTTCAACGAGATCGCATTCCTGTGAGTGTGAGTATAAAACATGTCATTCTTGATTTAAGGAACATTAATATATCGAAAGGTTTTCACAAAGCTCAGCAGTTTCCCTTTCCTAATTAACGCCAAATGTCAAGTTCAAATCAAAGAAGACCTGTGCCTCGAAGGGATAAGACATAAAAAGACCCTGTGGTCACTATTCTATCTACCGCTCAGAAATACCATTGATATCTTCTAAGGAATACATTTTACTGAAACGTTAATAAAACAGTTGATAATAGTATGCACATCTTTAAAAAAAAGTAGCTGTTTCTTTATTACACAAATCAGGAGTTAAGCAGTGCTTACAGCGTGTTTGGTTTAATATCGAGTTAATCAGTGATTACTGCGTGTTGGGTTTAATATCGAGTTAATCAGTGATTACTGCGTGTTGGGTTTAATATCGAGTTAATCAGTGATTACTGCGTGTTTGGTTTAATATCGAGTTAAGCCAAAACGGATAACATATTACGGAAAGAAAAAAAAAACCGTCAAGAGAATCGACCTACTTCCAGTGCAGTTTGGATAATAGAAGCCTCGTTTACAACCAGAATAGCAATCCCCGGTTTCATTGTTGCAGTACTTTGAATGTGAACAATGCATACTGCATTCTGAAGTAAAAACATATATTTAAAAAAAATATACGAGAATGGCCTGTTTATAGAAATGTTACGAATAGTGGTGGATGCATGGGTGAAATAGGGTCTATAACAGGTTAACAAAAACATAATTTGATGGAACATAATTAAAACTTCCTTCGGAAACATTTTTAATAGATAACATATGGATGACTGACACTAAATGGCGGGAAATTGAAGAATGGCATAATATTTATGGCGCTTAGTTTGAAATATGGTATATAGTGAAAAAAATGTAATTAAAATGCACAATATATATATATATATACATATATATATATATATATATATATATATATATATATATTTATATATATAGTAGCTGTACCCTGCAAAACCTTTGCTTAGAGTTATATCCCCTTTGGATTGATCGGTAGGCTAGGTTATTTTTGGTTTCGGGCATATCCGATTTTTTCATGATTGTATTTTAAACTAGAATTTTGTTGTATTAATTCTTTACTTTCGATTTAACACAGAACACAGACTGCTATTATTTATATAGATACAGGCCCGTAGTGTGCGGGGGGGGGGGTTCCAAGGGGCCGCCCCCCTTGCGTTTGTCTGGCCTCTTCTGCTTGTTTGCTCTAATTAGTAACATTTATTTCCTGCCCCCCCCCCGCTATTGGCCTGGCCCCCACTGTAGAATTTTGACGCCTCGGGGCTGTGTAGATATATTAGTTATCGCTATAATGAATCTCGTTACGTCGCTTGAAAAGTAGTTTTTCAAAATTAAATATTAAATTTAAAGTTTTCAGATCGATTTGGATAATTCTTAAACAAAATTCATAATTAGAAAGCTAAAGATGAGATTTTCAAACGATTTGCTTTGCTTACCTTTCTCACATTTCTCGCCATACTGACCAGTTGCACAGTGTATTATACATTTCCCCGTGTCTCTATGGCAACCAAATGTTGTGTCGCAACTTTCATCACAAACTGTCAATGTCGGTATAACAATTTTTTTTAAAATAATTAGCCATCTCATTCAGTTTCATGTTAATATATCAATGGCTTATTGTCTGTGTCTCCATTATTATTAGATAATTATTATTATTTTTTTTACAAAGTGTTTACTTTTGTGAGAAAAAAAAATTGTTAACTTTAGAAAGAAATGTATTGTATCAAATGAGTCGACCTTTTAAAAATCTAAAGGTTGTCTTTACGGGCCTATCTAAAGGTGGTCTTTGGGGGCCTATCGAAAGGTTGTCTTTGCGGGCCTATCTAAAGGTTGTCTTTGCGGGCATATCTAAAGGTTGTCTTTGCGGGCCTATCTAAAGGTGGTCTTTGCGGGCCTATCGAAAGGTTGTCTTTGCGGGCCTATTTAAAGGTTGTCTTTGCGGGCCTATCTAAAGGTTGTCTTTGCGGGCCTATCTAAAGGTGGTCTTTGCGGGCCTATCGAAAGGTTGTCTTTGCGGGCCTATCTAAAGGTTGTCTCTGTGGGCCTATCTAAAGGTTGTCTTTGTGGGCCTATCTAAAAGTTGTCTCTGTGGGCCTATCTAAAGGTTGTCTTTGTGGGCTTATCTAAAGGTTGTCTTTGTGGGCCTGCCTAAAAGTATTTGTAGGGGAAGGGGAGAAAAAACGCAGCATAGACCATCGCTTGCAATTATTGGTCGCATAAAAATGTGTGAAAGCTGGGGCCCTCTTTTGAGGCTCCCAACGGTAATGTCGCACGAGTCCGAGATTCCTGACGTGTCAGGTTTGACCCCCCTTTTTAAGGCTGCCTAAAAAAACAACCCTGTCAGGGTATTCTGTAGTTATAATCAGGGCTGGGGAGCCGGTGTCGGTGTCGGCAGTTTTTGCCGGTGTCGGTGTCGGCTAAAATATTTGCCGACACCCCACCCTGGATATAATGGCTGTATTCAGTCGCCTCGATTCCATACCCTTAAGAAAGGACTTGATGCTAATCGAATTTTTAAACAAAGATAGATGGATGTGTGCCTGCAGTACATTAATATTCAATGACGCTACAAACAGCAATAAATGAATTATTAATGAAAAAATAGTCTCTACTCTACCTTCGGTGCAGTAGTTACCATAGAAACCAATCGTGCAGCCGAGTATACAATACCCTGTTAGGCTATTGCAGGAAGAATGCAAACATGTTCTAGAGCAAGCTGTAAAGGCATGTAATATTTAAGAGTTATAGTACAGTATATTTAAATGCTCCATCGTACTATATCTCTCTGTTTTTGTTCAAATGTCAAAGTCTTATTTATAAACGATTATAAATTGTACTACGTCAAAATCCCTCCTTATTTTATTAATGCTCACAGTTACTTCGACAAACGAGGTCTGTGTATGTTACTTGAGTCAAATCAGGTCATGTTATCTGTCAAAGTTAACGTTAAAAAAAGGGAATAGTTGTAACGTGGGCTGAAAAAGCCGCCCCTTTATGGGCGGGGCAGAAAGCTCCAACCGGAATGGACACACCCACCGCTCTCGCCTAATGTCGCCACTTGTTTACAAAGCCCGTCATGTTTCCATGAGACATGATTGTAATATACGTATGTAACAAATTGTGGATTGGTATTGAATTGCCCTAATTGTTGCAATATATTGAAATAACAACACATTTTACAACATAGTTATATAATGAATAGGTTGCGGTATGTCATGGAAGGCACATGCACCTGTGTAATTGATGTACTTAACCACCTAAAGCACACTGTGAATGGGAGGGGGTGAAGCATGTCTGCACAGGATTGACACCATTCACGTTAGTCTCTTAACTGGCCAAGTACTAACTTTGTGAACAAGTACAACTGACAGTACCATAATAACCGAGGAAATACATTTATTTTTCATATATCTTATATTCTTATATATATATATATATATATATATATATATATATATATATATATCCACACATATCCACAATGTCATGCCCTTCACTGAAGTGCTTGGTGGATAAGGGCCAGAGTGATTCCAGCATACACATGTTAAGGTCATGTTAAGGTCATGTTGAGGTCATATTACAAGATCACACATAGTGGTTGAAAACAACTTACGGTTTTAGTGAAACAATCTTTAAATCATTCATTCATGGCACTAGCTGTTCTAAATGTGTATAATTGAAATATCTTCTGTCTTTCCCAGCATTAACCTATTTGTTTTATTTATTTTTTTATGTAAACGTTAATACAAACATCGTTTGCTTTCAAAAATATCAAATGATCATTTACTTAAATTTCAATAAAAACTACCACCATTATACGTTTTATACTTTTGTAAATTGAGACAAGAACCGATAATACAATTGGAAACTCTTTGATGTCGTAAATAACAGCAGATACAGCCTGACGTCATCGCTGTAATCTTAGGTGACTATTTTTCTGTAATAATGTGCATGTAGTAATGTGCATGTAGTAATGTGCATTTAGTAATGTGCATGTAATAAGGAATTTAAAATTGTATTTTATATCTATTCATTTATTTATAAAAAAGATTATTTTATAACAAAAGAGTTTTTATAATTATTGTGCATGCTTTTGGGTGATTTAAGATTTTTTCTGAGTACAAAGTGTATGCAAACTACCATAGCGTTAGCAAAATTACGCCCTACAAGAAAATTATGCGCAATTCGTTCTTTGTTTATTTTCGAATTAAAAATATGTTTATTAGTATTCATCATCTCGCGCTTATTTAATCTCTGCTGAAAATAAAATAAACTGTCGTAAGTCTACAAAAATCTAATTGATTGACCTGAAAATATCAACATATCAAGGTTAGTACTATAATTAAACGAAAACAGGTTGAAAAATAATTGACATGTTTTGAACACAAATAAAACACAGAAAGTGAAACTAAATAAAAGCCTCAAAAAAGATAACAAAACGGTAAAAGAAAGCACAAAAAATATATATTACTTTGATTGCACTGGTTTCCGTAATAATAATTTTTGCAGCTGGCATTACAGTTTCCTGATATTTTATCGCAGCTAATGCAATTTTCAAAACATGCTGTCAACAAAAACAAATGAAAATATTGAGTTATTTAATAAAGTAGAAATGCTACTCAATAACTACATTCTGAGGATAAATTAAGAAATTAATCAATATATATATATATATATATATATATATATATATATATGTATGTATATATATATATATATATATATACCAGGCTTGCGGAGCCGCCATATTTTTTTTCGGCTCCGGCTCCCACAAATTTGACGGCTCCGGCTCCGGCTCCCTATTAAGATAGTATCACACGAGACAAAAATTTTTGTAATTGCGCCACGCAAACATGCCGCTGATAAAAAGTTATGCAAATTTTGCCGCGTTCACCCCCATAGTCAGGAACTTGAAAAATATACCCATTGTCGGTTTTACTAAAAACAAACCATTTCAGTGCATCCAGAAACATATCATTATTTTCGATCTAGGTTTCACTAGTCGCCATTTTCATAAGTACTAAAACGTTATTTCAATGATCAAATTTGCTAATAGTAAAATGATTATTTAAAATATTTTAAAGACTTCAGTATTTATATTTATTATTTATAGCCAGGATTATTGCATTGGGGGGGGGGGCGCAGAATTTTTTTCCGGCAGGGGGGGGATGCCGAAGAACTGATTCTGGGGTACAGCGGCGGATCTAGACAATAACCGGGGGGGCATGCCCCCCAGCCCCTCCCCATAATTCCGCCCCTGGTGGGGTAGAATAAATGTTCGGGGGGGGGGGCGAAAATGGAGGCGCGATGCGCCGAAAGCTTGCGAATGGAGAGGAATATTTTGCAGTTCCATATCTGGAATGGTGCATTTTAGTACCGATTGTTTAGCTATAAATTAGAAATATATAATTTTAACTACGTTTCAATAATGCATGGCATGTTGCAGTTTTGTTAAAAATAATTTAAATAGTAAAGAGTTTTAATGATAAAAATTTATTGAGGCTGCGCAATTTCTGATTCCTGTTATAAATATATTGACCATTTGTTCTGCTACACAATTGTGACATAATAGAAAACTGATTTATATTATTATACTGTTGGTTAAACGTACAACCCGGGAAGAACGACAAAGATCACGAATATAGCTTAGCTATTTGTGTGATATTTCTTATAAAATATTGAAAACAAAGAACAGATCTATCAACAACAAATTGACCAGTCGCAATTATTCAATTTAAAATAAAATAAATTCTGCTAAAAAGTAAATTTGCAAATTAAATAACATCACTCAGAAATCACGGAGTTTGTACTTTATTATTTTATTATACATTTTAAGTGAAGTCAGAAGTGCTGATATTAATATTTTAAAGAGTTGATTGGCCAGCTCAGTCCGGGCCCCAAAACAAAATTGAACAAAATGATTGATGTTTTATAGCCGTTATTATTAAAATTTTGTCAAAAAGCTCAAATCATGCACGGGGGGGGGGCTCAGGTCATGAACGGGGGTGGGGGTCAGCCCCCCTAGCCCCCCTCTGGCTACGTGCCTGGACCCGGGTACCAATAAACTCCGATTTTTATTAGGACCCCGTCCCAATAAAGTCTGATTGTTATTCGGACCCGTGGCAAATATGCACTCAGCTTAGCTATACATAAACTTTATTATTGTTTTTTGTTTATTTTTTTATAATTGTTTGAATTGTATGATTTAATCGTTACTCAGTGTCTAGGGTTTCACTAAGCGGACTCTGTATTATTATTATTTCGGGTTCCGTCTAATAAAGTTTAAATATAGCTCAGCTTAGTGCATATTTGCCACGGATCATAATAACAATCGGATTTTATTGGGACCCGGGTCAGAATAGCCACAGCCTTATAAATTCATCTGCTCTATTTCAGATATTCTGTTTATAATAAAATTGTTAAATACAGAAAGCTAACATTTTGTTTTTAGTCTATTACAAATTCGCGGTCAAATAATATACAAAATGACGCGTTCTATTTGTATTCGTAGTGAAAATTTATTTTTAAATGATTGATACAATTATTCTATGAAATAAAACTGTTTTAACTTTATATATAACAAAATAACATGCCATTAAAAAAATTTCGGAGGGTAAACAAGATTTAAAACGAACACAAAACGATTACCCATTAAAGATTTCTTGTGGTGATGTGCGTGTTACTGTTGTGGCGTTCGTAAAACATGCCAACATTTCAAATTGTAGGAGGCAAACAAACAAATTTATAATTTTAAAGATAAAAAAAAAATTCTGCTGTAAAAAAAAACATGTGGGAGCCGTGGAGCCGTCAGATTTTTTCGGCTCCGGCTCCGGTTCCAGCAAAAAGTAGCGGCTCCTCGGCTCCTCGGCTCCGACTCCGGCTCCGCAAGCCTGATATATACACACTGTAAGGTCTTTTTTATGCATCATAAAAAATGCAAGTAAAAAACAACATAAGACTATAGATGAGTCATTCACAATTGTTCTAAAATCGCATATCTTGAAGTAAAAAAAAAAAAAGAAATGTAAAAAAACACATAATGTGCACAAAAAGTTTACAGACAATGAAAGAAGATTGTTTTTGTTTTCTAAATTCATTACTTCAAAGTTCCGTCAGATGGGACTTGCCTAAACGAAAATGTTTAATTGTTGATGTTGACCACTCTCGATCTAAAATTGCAATGTGAATGACCAGTAAAACGGCCTGTTATGAATGACCAGTAAAATGGCCTGTTATGTAAGCTTTATTCTCTATTTAAACAAACGGAATCTTTAATTTTATTCTCAATTGGTTTTTAAATAGCAGGCATAGTTAATTTAATAAAGTCTTTTTAAATAAAGCTATCTAATTATTCTAATAACAAATTATTGTTAAATATTATAACTTAATATAAACTACCTAAATGACAACTCTTAATCTAAAACATCATATTTAGCCAAGAGAAAAAAAAACCATTAGTGCTACATCCGAGTTACAAAAGTCGCCCGCCTAAATGGTAGACAATTTCTAGGTTTTGTAGTGCTCTTCTTTCAATACTCACCACAGCCGGGAGTGTAATGGTAATGGAGGCACCACGGGAGGCATGGCGGGAACTTCAACCATGACTTGTGATCGTGTGGTAAAGCGCTGTACTTTCAACCTGAGGCTACCTGGTTTGATCTCCGGTGAGGATCAAAGGATATTTCAGGCCATGGCTTAAGTCCCCGTGGTGCTTCAATGGCCATTGCACTATCCGCTATAGTGGGGATGAAAGAAGGGCACCTTAAAAACACCCCTATATAGGTTTATATGACCTAAGAGATTTCATCTTATCCGTATAGAGACTTCATACACAATAAATCTGATAGCTGTTTAATTAGCTACCGTTTCACGAACAAATTTTCAAACCATAACTGTAAACAAGAAAATAAAACCATTACCCGCTTTGCATGTTGGCCCGTAATATCCCTCTTTACAGGCCAGAAGACACAACCCTGTTCTCTCGTCACATGTTTTTTTGGGAAGACAATTTTCTGGGCAAGCTGCGGTAAGAATAAAGTCATAATTACTTAGAAAATAACACAAGAACCAGTAAAACACCAACACTAGAGATAGACCAGTAACACACCAACACTAGAGATAAACCAGTAACACACCAACACTAGAGATAAACTAGTAACACACCAACACAAGAGATAAACCAGTAACACACCAACACTAGAGATAAACCAGTAACACACCAACACTAGAGATAAACCAGTAACACACCAACACTAGAGATAAACCAGTAAAACACCAACACTAGAGATAGACCAGTATACAACGAAAGCTAGAGATAAACCAGTAACACACCAACACTAGAGATAAACCAGTAACACACCAACACTAGAGATAAACCAGTAAAACACCAACACAAGAGATAAACCAGTAACACACCAACACAAGAGATAAACCAGTAAAACACCAACACAAGAGATAAACCAGTAACACACCAACACTAGAGATAAACCAGTAACACACCAACACTAGAGATAAACCAGTAACACACCAACACTAGAGATAGACCAGTAACACACCAACACTAGAGATAAACCAGTATACAACGAAAGCTAACCACAGTATGTCACATGAACTAATCACAGACAATGACAATAATAGAACTAATTGAACGTATGACAGAGTCCAGCATATGAAATGAACTACTGACAACCAAAATACATAGAATAAACATATTATGGCTCAACACAATAAATGAACTTTTCACAATCCAATACATAAAGCTAATAATGGGTCCAAACATCAGATTTACTATTAACAGTAAGACTTTGTACCTTGTGTTGCCTCTAAGGCCATTGTATTATCGAAAGAATGACCCTTCAAAACCCATCCCGTTTGTGGTCACATATGACCTAAGAGAATAACATCTCATCCTTTCAGACACTTGTATAACTTTTTATTTTTAATTTTATATGCTGGCCAATTGGTCATAGGGAGAAGGGTGGTCGTGCGGTGTAGAGCGCTCGACTGTCGACCGGATGGTACCGGGTTTGAAGCTCAGCGAGAAACTTGGAATTTTTTCAGGCCCTGGTGAAAGCCCCCAAGTCGACCCAGCTTTAAATGGGTACCTGACTTAAGTTGGGGAAGTAAAGGCGGTTGGGCGTTGTGCTAACCACACAATCCCTTCTTCATATGCCGAGGTTACTGAAACAGATGAATTCTACACTTCATCTGCCCCGATGGGCCCTTTGTGGCTTAAGGGAACTACTAAAATGGTCATCGGTAGTTTTGAGGGAGAAGATCTCACGTCTTGAGACCTGATCCAAATTTTACATACGTTTTCACCCCCTCCCATCCCCCGCAAACAATTTCAGCAGGTTGAATCTCACCTTCGACACACAATTCCCCGTAATATCCGGTAAGGCATCCCATGGTGCATTTCCCTGAATTCTGGTCACAAACGGAATTCTTACAATTTATACTACACTCTGGAAAAAACAACAAATGTATTAAATATATATCAAAACTTTATCAGATACGAAACGACCATGTTATTGTTAGCTTTTCGGAACTAATATGTTTATTTATTAGATACACCTATTTAAAACAAAATATTAACAATACGTTAGGTAACAATACAGCTATTAGGAAAACAATCGCACTACACCACAGCGATGGAGCTTTTTTAAGGCGCCAAAGTGGGAGCTACATTTCTGGCGCCCTCGTTTAGTCCTAATAAGTGCACATTCAAAAATAACGATAATTCTAGGGAGCGACCGATAATCGGATCGCTATCGGTATCGGACCGATATTAGCACTATCGGTTAATATCGGATCGGCCGATTGTTGTAGGAAGCGACCGATAGTCGAACCGATATTGGCACTATGGGTTAACTGTCGGACCGGCCGTTTTTTGGCTGCCGATACATTGTTTTTTTTTTCACAACAGAGTTGCAGAAAAGAAAATCAGTAAATAACTCAATTCTATAACCCGATCAGACAAGATTTAAAAAAAAAGGAAAAAAAAAACCCGTACACAGAAATTGTCACGTCTTCCTCAGAGATAAGACCTGGAAACAATAGGATTGGCATTTCTTAATTCTAATGTATGACCTTGAATGATACAATTAGTGAACATCTGTGCGTATTTTTTGTTGGGATGGGAAGTTGGGGGAGGGGGGGAAACAAGACTTACGTGTGGGCGTGACAGGGAAGGGGTAAGCATGGGTTGACATACGTCATTATCTGTATTAGCACGAGAGAAACACGTGTTTGGCAATTGGCATTGTTGTTGCTTAAGGGGCTGTCCATTAATTACGTCAACAAAATAGGGGGGGGGTCAGAAAATTGTTGACAAGGGGGAGGGAGGTCAAGAAAAGTTGACGTCAACAATGTTACTTTTTTAAATTTAATATAATACTTAATAAATAGGAAAATTAAGCAGCGTTTTTAGTTCTGTGTTACACACTCGCTTAACATTCAGTATTTTAATTAAACTAACTACATTCCTACTAATTTTGCCACATAAACATTTTGGAAGCCACCTTTTTAGGGGGGGGGGGTAATCAAATGTTGACGTAATTTTATTGGGGGGTCTCGGAAAGTTTGACAAGTTGTTGACAAGGGGGGGGGAGGTAAAAATCGCCAAAAGTTTGTTGACATAAATAATGGACAGCCCCTAAAAATAAAATATCGGTATCGGTATCGGTAAAAATGCTGGCAAAAAATTTCGGTATCGGACTATCGGTAAAAAGGCATATCGGTCGCTCCCTAGATATTTCTGTCTGTACCTTGGACCGTTATTTTAAGACCTAAACAATTTAAAAATCGTGTTTAGTAGCAGATTTCTCTCCCTTCAAGCCATGATTGCCCAAACAATTTTCTTTTCACACAAAAAAAGAATACCAAAAGAGATGTGGTATTTGACTTATCTTTAATAATTTTGAAAGGACTAATATGTTTTCATATATCATATTATATGAGCCTCTAACAGGACAGATTACTTAAATGTTCAATCATTCCTACAAAAGGCCGATAAATAAATAGCCTTCGGGCTATCGCGTAAGAAACGTGGAGTTAGTGGACTTGACTTACTAGAGCCACTTTCATAGGCTCCAGATTAAACCAATCTGCCACATAGGAGATTCTTTAAATTTAACTTTTATGCAATATTAAAGTATGTTGGTAAAACTAAACCACTCTCTAGAAATGACCATGTTTTTCTTGATAAGACTAAATCACACTCTAGAATTGACCATGTGTGTCTTGGTAAAACTAAATCACACTCTAAAATTGACCATGTGTGTCTTGGTAAAACTAAATCACACTCTAGAATTGACCATGTGTGTCTGTCTACATCTTGGTAAACTAAATAGTAGGTACTTACGAAGTGAGCACGTTGGACCATAAATTCCCTCATCACAGCCCTTCGTGCAGTTCCCAGACTTCCGGTCGCACGTCGTATTATCTTTACATCCATCACTGCATTCTGAGATAAGTAAACATTTGTATGTAAAGGCTCCAAGACGTATGTTTCAATGTAAGTCACCGTGACAACTAATGGGCCAGGAATCAAAGATAATACATCATTATCAACACTTAAGTATCATTCTGTCTCAACCGACATCTTGAAACCGCCATTGTTCATTGACGTATACAACACTTCTAAATCTCATTTAGCCTAACTTTCTCAACAGATATATGTATCTGAACTGTAAGTATGCACGAAATGTACCAACGCCAGGTATTAGAATATAGAATCACCTAAAGAGCAATCATCTCCGTAGAATTGGTCCTCACATCCATGCAGGCAGTAGAATGTAAAACGATGACACACCAATGAGTGGGAGATTCTAAGACAATGATCCGGACATTCTGTCAAAAAAAAAGGTGTACAATTCACAGCGACTAATTTCATTGGTAACTGACGATTCACATGAGTTTGGAGACAAAATTCAGAGATTTAAGTTCAAAGGTTGACTAAACATTGCCTTAGACCGAATCTTAAAACTCACCCAACAAACGACTCGGACACAAAGTATCAATGAGATGTAAATAAAGATGAAATAGTTAACGGATGTCAGTGGTTCTGTTACAAACTTTGTATTGTTGGCTTTTGATTTATCAGCTTATTAATCTGTCATTATGCATGTTGTGTCTTTAAATATTTTAACCTTTTCAAATTTTCCCTTACTACATAAGAACAGAAACGGCCGATAATTCGGAAAGGACACAAAATGTTGCGCGGTGTGCAATCGTAAAAAAAAAAAATCTAAATTAAAATGTGTGTGTCCAGCACCGCGGCATATAGTATAGCTAGATGGTCCCGGGTTCGAGACACCTGGATATTTATTTTTCAGGTCCAGGTAAAAGTGGCCTGATTCCACCCACTTTAAAATTCACACCTGACATTAGTTGGAATAAACGTGAGTCAATGGCCTAGTAACTAACATATGTTTCCCGTCGTACTTCCACGACATTTGCAAACACGGCTGTGATGGTTTACAGTATCTAAACGGTACGGAAATTTTACAGAAAACAAATACATTTTTTTCGGACTCCAAAAAGCAAAAATGTACAAAATTGGATCAACGTTCTGGCATCACGCAACTTAAATTTACTCAAATGCAATTAAATACACACAAAACAATTAACATACGCACACACAAAACAACTACTTTACTGCTTTCACAGACTGATCCAGTTCTGTTCGAAAGACAGCTGCGACACATCCCCTGAACATTGCAGCCGGATACACCACACTTGCTGTCGCATGGAGCTGAACAGTTCAACCCGGTCCCGGTGTTACATTCTGTTACAAACAAGAAAATACGTATTAAAGAGTAACAGTTTGAGAACGATTGGATTAAAGTATAAAAAAAAGCTTTGAAATCAGTTATCTTTAGATAACAAAGCGCGTGATACTCAATGTCGTTTATACTTTTCTTACCTGTTTTTTTGTTACAAATTATCAAATGATTCTATGTAGTTAACCAATACAGCGTTGTTGTTTTTTCTTATATTTTTAGTTTTAAAATGTCATTGCCAAAAGATCTCTAAAATTAGTATTCTGTAAACGCTAAAACATCTCTAAAGCTAATATTCTGAAATTGTCAAAATATCTCTTAATTTAGTATTCTAAAATTTTTAAAACATCTATAAAACTAGTATTCGGGTTTCCAAAAGATCTAAAAAAATAAGTATTATGAAATGGCCAAAGATCTCTAAAACTAGTATTATAAAATTGTAAAAAGATCTCTACAACTAGTGTTTTGAAACGGTCAAAATATCTCTAAAACTAGTATTCTGAAACTGCCAAAAGATCTCTAAAACTAATATTCTGAAGTTACCATAATATCTCTAAAAGTAGTATTCTATAATTACCATAAGATCTCTAAATGTAGTCTTCTGAAATGGCCAAAAAAAATTATAAGACTATTATTTGGAAATGGTCAAAAAGTCTCAAACACTAGTATTCTGCCAAAAGATCTCTAAAAGTAGTATTCTGAAATGGCCCAAATATCTCTAAAACTAATATTCTGAAATAGCAAAAACGATCTCTAAATTTAGAATTCTGAAATTTTCAAAAGATCTCTAAAACTAGTAGTCTCAAAACTGTCAAAAACATTTATAGAGCTAGTATTCCTAAAATGAAAATTTTTTATAAAGATTTGTTTTAAAATATGATTTTTTTTTTTACAAGCTTGGTTTGTAATCAGACCCATAGCGTGTGGGGGGGCCGGGCCCCCCCTGCGTTTTGTCTGGCCCCCTCTGCTTATTTGTTCTACTTAGTAAAATGTATTACCTGCTATTACCTGGCCCCTGCTGTAGAATTTTCACTCTACGGGGCTGTTTGTAGTTATTTTAAACAAACTTAAGAATGTCATTGATCTATCTCTTTTATCACGGGATTAGGGAAAAGGACTTTGCACCCGGATTCTCTCTCTCTCTCTCTCTCTCTCTCTCCCCCCCCCCTCTCTCTCTCTCTCTCATATTTGTGTTTCCACTTACCACCATAAGCTTCTATTTCACACACATTCAGTATGTTTCCAGATTCGCTAACTATATCCTTTGTAGAGAACATTTGCAGCTTTGATACTGGTGAAGTTCCATTAAAGAATACAGTATATACATTCCCAATGCCTTGTTTGTCTAGATGGTTGTACAGAACTCCATTCGTAGAATTAAAGAAAACGAGACGGAAATTTTCTGTACGCCTTCCATGAAAACCTTATAGAAGAAGAAGTATGAACAAATAATTTGAAATCTAATGTTATAAATATACATAATAGCGGTCTGGGTACTGCGTTAAATGGAAAGCGTAAAACAAATTATTAAAAAATAGCGTCTAGCAAACACATTGATTTGATAAATGTTGTTTCTTTTTTTTTTTTTTTTTAAATCTACTGTTATGAAAAGTTTCTACGGTTTATAAACATGAAACTCAAAGGCCAAAATGTGAAATAATTCCATTAAAATTTTTTTTTTATATATTTCGACAACATATTGCATCTTAAAATTGTATAAAAAAATCATGAAAAAATCGGATCTGTACAAAACCAAAAATAACATGGACTACTCATCAAACCTAAGGGAATATAACTCTATGTAAATTTTTTGCAGCTTACAGCTAGTATATATATATATATATATATATATATATATATATATATATATAACACAGAATCGTCTAACTCTAACCTATGCGTACCTTTTACCGACCATACGTTCGACCGTGTGTATAACTTCCGCGGCTAAAAATAGTCTGGGGAATTCCAAAACTTTCGTCTCCCTTAGGCTCATGGGGTCAACAACGTTACTACAAGTGGTGGAGTGTTTATTTTTGTGGGAAAGGGAGTTAACTCTTGCTCGGCTAAAAAATAGTCTGATGAATTTCCAAAACTGGAAAACTAAACACAACAAGGATTTCTTATTATATCGCAGGTTGCAAGCAGCCAGCTTCAGCAGGCTTTTCAACTATAGTATTAAACAAGATGAAACAATGTCCATTACCTAGCCTATTGTAAATTTTTACCCGGTCCACCAAATGTGGCTGGGTGAAGGATACGGTCACGTAGCTGTATCTCAGGAGGAGGGAGTGATAACAGATTGCGATTGGGTAATTACTGTTGACTGAGTAGTTATACTTTCCGTCCACTAGTGTCTGTTTTGTGGACCCTTCAATTTCGCCGCTGCTGGTGATACTGCTGTCTATGGCCATGTTTCGACCTGAAAGACACACACATACACACACACACAATCACAAACAAAAAAAAAACAGCCGGTGGAACTTTGAATAAATAGTGAATAATCTGAGCTTAGAGGCACGTGTTGTTAGGTTGATATTGTTTACAGTGAAGTTTTAAATCAATTAAAACTTACGACGTTATGTTGCTTGGCTGGTTTAACCATCCTTTACCAATCCCTCCACCCACACACGCACACACCCACATCGATTCCCTCATTCTTGTTAACCTTTCAACTTTTTTTTATCTCTTCTATATCCATTGAGTACCCCTTACTCTATATCCCATCCTCACTCCCCCCCCCCCCCCACACACACACAAACCTATAATAAATCAGCCAATGCATGTGCCTGTCACGTGACTTGCCGTGAAACATTATTCTTGGTTACAATTTCAGTGACGGATGAAAACAAATTATTCTTCCTACCCCCCAATATCGTAAGAAAATAGCCGATAAACGAATCATGATTGGTCTAATCAATATGCACATTGTGTAAGTGACCAATCAAAAGTCATGCTTTTCAAAAAAAAATGTATGAATTTTTTTTTGTAAATATTATGAAACTTTGTAAAAATGAACATGAAAAATATTCTGATTGGCTGAAAATAAGCTTTAAAAAAGTTATATATAATCTTTTTTTAAAAAAAAAAGGTAAATATCTGCATTTAATACAGTTTTACTCACAATGGAGTAGCAATCAGCATTGATGTATTGAACTATATCATTGTTTCACTAATATCGTTGATGTATTAAGCTATATCAGTGTTTCACAATCATTAATGATACATTAAACTATACCAGTGTTTCACAATCATTAATGATACATTAAACTATACCAGTGTTTCACAATCATTAATGATACATTAAACTATACCAGTGTTTCACAATCATTAATGATACATTAAACTATACCAGTGTTTCACAATCATTAATGATACATTAAACTATACCAGTGTTTCCACAATCATTAATGATACATTAAACTATACCAGTGTTTCACAATCATTAATGATACATTAAACTATACCAGTGTTTCACAATCATTAATGATACATTAAACTATACCAGTGTTTCACAATCATTAATGATACATTAAACTATACCAGTGTTTCACAATCATTAATGATACATTAAACTATACCAGTGTTTCACAATCATTAATGATACATTAAACTATACCAGTGTTTCACAATCATTAATGATACATTAAACTATACCAGTGTTTCACAATCATTAATGATACATTAAACTATACCAGTGTTTCACAATCATTAATGATACATTAAACTATACCAGTGTTTCACAATCATTAATGATACATTAAACTATACCAGTGTTTCATGCGACCTCACATGTGACCTCTCCCCCTCCCCCGTCCCCCCTCAGATCTAAATAATTCATCTATCAATCACATATGTCGGGGACGGATGGCGGTTTGATCCCAGCTGAGGTCAAAAAGATCATTCAGGTCATGGTTAAAGTCCACGCGATGTCTCCCGTGGTGCGTCCAACGCCATTGCACTATTAACTATGGTACGGGGACGGATGGTCGTGCGGTAACGCGCTCGACTGTCGACCTGAAGGTACCTGGTTCGATCTCCGGAGAGGACGAAGGAAATTTTTCAGGTCTTGGCTCAAGTTCCCGATATATCTCCCGTGGTGCCTCCATGGCCATTGCACTATCGGCTATGGTGGGGATGAAAGAAGGGCACCATAAAACCGTCCCATTAGTGGTTTTTAGAATCTAAGGGATTTCATCTCATCCTTACAGGGACTTTACACATTAGCTATGGTTGGGGATGAAAAAAAGGACACCATCGTAAAAAAACATCCAATTTAGTTTTTCCTGTTATCTAGTATGTGACTTCTCATCCTTACAGGGACTTCACACATCAAACGTGTCTCATTGTAATCAAACTACTTTTTTTGAAATCCTCGTTGTGTGAGTGACTCGTTCTTTCCTCTCTACCTCACTGAAACTCTATATCTCCCCCCTTCCACTCTATCTATTCATAATTATTTACAGACATATTATTACATTTTGAATACACTCACCACCACTTATATAGACAGTACAAAGGTATGGAATGATGCTGCCCGTCAAACGGACTGTAGTTACATGCGATGTCTTCCTGCAGTGAACCTCTAAGACATTATCTTTCAGGATTATCAAGCTCATGTTAAGACATGGAACCGACACATTTCTGTTCAGGAGTTTCATCTCAAAGTCCCCCATCAAGTCCAAGTAACCTGAAACAGATTTAAAATATATATATATATATTTTAACATAACAAGACCAAACAGTTGTTTCAGGGTCCCGCATGTAACACTATAGACGCGAAAAAAATTTCTGACCCCAAGCACCGAGTATGTCTAAGACCAGATCTGCATACACGTTTTTTTTTTAAATGTATAATAGTACACCATATCTTGGACGACTCTTTTGATTTCACGTCACGTGACAAGTTCGCCATCTGAATATTTCTTATGGTGATTATAACAAATCTATTTTCGAATGATTATATATATATATATATATATATATATATATATATATATATATATATATATATATATATATACATTTATATAGATATATCGATAGATATAGATAAACACATAGATATATAGATAGATATAAATAGATAAATATATAGATATAAAAATATAGATAGATAGATAGATAGATAGATAGACAGATAAATAGATAGATAGATAAACAGACAGATAGATAGATAGATAGATAGATAGATAGATAGATAGATAGATAGATAGATAGATAGATAGATAGATAGATAGATAGATAGATAGATAGATAGATAGATAGATAGATAGATAGATAGATAGATAGATAGATAGATAGATAGATATTGCTGTTTACTAACTCTGATTTCGGAACTCAAGATGAGCGAATGTGAAGCGGTTAGGCTGTATGCTAATGTTGACAACAAGTGTTTTTTGCTTGGATAAACACGTCTGGCTGTTGTCGTCTGTCAGCACAGGGAAATCCTGTCTTATACCGGCACCACGAGCAACGTCCGCTGATGATTGGAGTGAAAAATAAAGACTGGTCAAGATTTTCATAAGAAACTAATACAAAAAAATAAACAAAACCAAGAAAAATAGCGAAAAAGTAAGATAAAACAATGACACAAGCAACAAAAAGTAAGATCAAACATTGACACAAGCAACAAAAATTAAGATTAAGCAATGACACAAGCAACAACAAGTAAGATCAAACAATGACATAAGCAACAAAAATTAAGATCAAACAATGACACAAGCAACAAAAAAGTAAGATTAATCATTGACACAAGCAACAAAAAGTAAGATCAAACAATGACACAAGCAACAAAAAGTAAGATCAAACGATGACACAAGCAACAAAAAGTAAGATCAAACAATGACACAAGCAACAAAAATTAAGATCAAGCAATGACACAAGCAACAAAAAGTAAGATCAAACAATGACATAAGCAACAAAAAGTAAGATCAAACAATGACATAAGCAACAGAAAGTAAGATCAAACAATGACACAAGCAACAAAAATTAAGGTCAAGCAATGGCACAAGCAATAAAAGTAAGATCAAACAATGACACAAGCAACAAAAAGTAAGATCAAGCAATGACACAAGCAACAAAAAGTAAGATCAAACAATGACATAAGCAACAAAAAGTAAGATCAAACAATGACACAAGCAACAGAAAGTAAGATCAAGCAATGACACAAGCAACAAAAAGTAAGATCAAACAATGACATAAGCAACAAAAAGTAAGATCAAACAATGACACAAGCAACAAAAAAGTAAGATTAATCATTGACACAAGCAACAAAAAGTAAGATTAATCATTGACACAAGCAACAAAAAGTAAGATCAAACAATGACACAAGCAACAAAAAGTAAGATCAAACGATGACACAAGCAACAAAAAGTAAGATAAAACAATGAAACAAGCAACAAAAAGTAAGATTAAACAATGACACAAGCAACAAAAAAGTAAGATAAATCATTGACACAAGCAACAAAAAGTAAGATTAATCATTGACACAAGCAACAAAAACTAAGATAAATCAATGAGACAAGCAAAACAAGAAAGAGACAGTTGTACCAAATTCTGTCCAACACCTCAGCTATGTTTTAGATTATTAAAACCCTTTAGTAATATTTACAAGTGTTTTTTTTTAACTATTGAGGTAATTCTTTGAGAATTTTATCTTTTACTAAAAAAACAACAAAAAAATTATTTATTTTTGTTTTCACTATCGACATTTTTCGTAACGAATCAATCAGTTTTACCTAATTGGCTTTTTTAAAAAAAAAAAAATTCTTAGACGTTTTAAAGTTTAGAGATCCCACAAAAACTCAAGGCTTAACAGAGCTGTACATTATGTTCAACAACTTTTCTAAGATATATTTTGAGCTCCTTATAGAGATTTTTAGCCCTATACTGTATTGACTTTTTTTTTACATTCTTCTCATGAAATTCCTTACCGTACTGACAGGCATATCCGAAATATCCGTAATCACATGCGGCGTTCGCGTAACATTCTCCTGTAGGCTGGCATCGGTATCCGGCACAACGACAGACAAACCTACAATCGTATCCTGTCTGTTCAAGAAAGGTACATCTCTGTGCTGATTAGAACGCAGTTAAACATGTTGGATGATTGTAACACGGTTAAACATGATGGCTGATTAAAACACAGTTAAACATGCTGGCTGATTAATAAAAATTGATCATGATGGCTGATTAAAACACAGTTAAACATGCTGGCTGACTAAAACACAGTTAAACATGCTGGTTGATTAAAACAAAGTTAAACATGCTGGCTGATTAATAAAAATTGAACATGCTGGCTGATTAAAACACAGTTAAACATGCTGGCTGATTAAAACACAGTTGAACATGCTGGCTGATTAAAACAAAGTTAAACATGCTGGCTGATTAAAGCACAGTTAAAGATGCTGGCTGATTAAAGCACAGTTAAAGATGCTGGCTGATTAAAGCACAGTTAAAGATGCTGGCTGATTAAAGCACAGTTAAACATGCTGGCCGATTAAAACACAGTTAAAGATGCTGGCTGATTAAAACACAGTTAAACATGCTGGCTGATTAAAGCACAGTTAAAGATGCTGGCTGATTAAAGCACAGTTAAAGATGCTGGCTGATTAAAACACAGTTAAAGATGCTGGCTGATTAAAGCACAGTTAAAGATGCTGGCTGATTAAAGCACAGTTAAAGATGCTGGCTGATTAAAGCACAGTTAAAGATGCTGGCTGATTAAAACAAGTTAAAGATGCTGGCTGATTAAAGCACAGTTAAAGATGCTGGCTGATTAAAGCACAGTTAAGCATGCTGGCTGATTAAAGTACAGTTATAATAGCTGGCCCACATTTATCACTGTTTGTTTGAAGCCGACATTTTTCTAGCAACCTCAGCTAGTCGAATATGTATTGGCGAGCTTTCGTAACAGTATTGATGACTGAAGTGTAAGCTCCAATTGTGTATTGCTAGTTGTAAGTTTTAGTTCTACTTATGTATTTGAGAATGAATTTGCAAAAGAAAACTTGCAGCTAAGGTCATCTTACGACCATTGTAACCGGTGCAATAACAAAAATAAAACTTATATTTAATCTTTGTTCTAAATTATCCAATGCACTGAAATAGAAAAACAAGCAATTAAGCCTGTTCCATTCTGGACACAGGACGTGTTAGCGCATTTTCATGTTGTAAATATTTGTAAATTTTGGAAATGTTTATAAATTCAATTGTGTAATGCATATATCTGAAAAAAAGATATTAAAAGGACAAGTAAGTCATGTTGAATAACTGTTACAAAAATAAATAATGATTACGCCCCTTTGATTAGCTTTTATTGTTTATATTTAAAATATAAGCAAAACGGTACATAAAAAATTCTTTTATTTTGGCCCTGAGAGGTCAAATCGCGAAATGGACTTTTGATGTACACTTGGAAGACCAAGACCTACACAATAATATATACATCATGGGTCTAGGACTTATGGTTGCTGAGATATAGGGCGGTCCATTATTAATATAGCTTATATAGTAAAAAACGGTACTTTATAAGGCCCCTTTTACGGCCCTGAGAGGTCAGATCGCGAAATGGAAAAAAAGTCATTTCTTGGCAGGCCAAAGACCTACAAAATGATATATACATCATGGGTCTAGGACTTATGGTTGCTGAGATATAGGGCGGTCCATTATTAATATAGCTTATATAGTAAAAAAAACGGTACTTTATAAGGCCCCTTTTACGGCCCTGAGAGGTCAGATCGCGAAATGGAAAAAAGTCATTTCTTGTTGAGATCTAGGGTGATGACAGACAGACAGACAGACAGACAGACAAAACGGGGACAATAGAGCATTTTTTTTCTAAAATGCTCTAAAAATATCGTACCATTTACCATTAATATAGCATATACATGAATTGTTAAAATTTGAAATTTAAAAAAAAATAGAATCTGTAAAACTAAACGATACAAATGTTGTGGAAAACTGAAAATGAGTTCTTGAAGGGGTTAAAATAATTGCTTTTGCTTTTGTGACACCATAATTGTGAAGACATATTCTGTTTAATCAATTGCTTTTTCTATGGCTTACGTCACAATATAATAGAAATAAGCGACAAAAGGTTTGCATTGAAAATTGCTCAAGCAGTCGATTAATCATTTTATAAACGTTTCTAATCTAAAGGTGTTTATTAAGCTTCTGTCTTTATTTAATAGATACTTATAAATGGAATCTGCCTCTGGTGAATAGATATTTATTAATGGCATCTGCCAGTAATGAATAGACGTTTACAGATTGTACCTCTCCAGGTAGTCAATACATAATTATAAATGTCATCGGTCTCTGGTGAATAGATGTTTATAGATGGCATTTATGTCTAATTAATTGATGTTTGTAAATGACATCTGTCTGTAGTCAATAGATGTTTATAGATTACATCTGTCTATAGATTTTAAGTGTTTACATATGTCATCTGTCTCTAGCAAATAGATGTGTTCATGGCATGTGTCTCTACCCAATAGATGTATATGTCATGTGTCTCTAGCAAACAGATGTGTATATGTCACGTGTCTCTAGCCAATAGATGTATAAATGACACGTGTCTCTAGCCAATAGATGTATAAATGACATGTTTTTAGAATCATTAATTTAATGGATGGCTCAATCTCTTTTTATGCCATCAGACCTATTACACTGGTCCAGATATTTGATGTTATCTCGTTATATTTCAGTCAATCAGATTAATTTCATAATAAATGAGTACTATACCTTTCACTATATCTTCAAATGACAGTATTAAGTAAATACAAATACATCTCGCACCGTACCACATGACCGTGGGTTGTTCAAAACGCATTATTACAAATAAATACGTTCTGTTCTTTTATATTAAATCTAGCAGAAGTTTAGCGTAATTCTTTTTTATACTTTGTTTACGAAATTCAAACTATTAAAGGAAATTGGAACCGTTCATTATAAACATTGCATTTATCGTGAACAAAATTTTTGTTTTTGGGGAAATTCCGAGATTATGTGTTGCTTTGTTATGTCGATTGTTTGGCACAAATTCACATTAACATTCAAATGACACTATTATTGTCCGTGAGGTCAAAGGTGAGAGAATGTATATTTGTAATTCTTTGCTAATGTGTTATAAAAATAACTCTTACTGAAAGGGAAGGGAGATTATGCAAGTATTTTTTGTGGGGCCAAGACCGGGGGAAGGGGCGGGGCAAGACCGGGGGAGGGGGGTGGGCGAGAAACACGTTTTTATAGCTGAGTTGACAACTGAATACCTATTTCAGTGGTTCTTAACTTACTTTAAGTCTTACATGTCGACACTTGACGACATAGACAGACTTTCCCCGAATGTTAAACTCAACAATAATTTGATAATGCTCTCTAGAGTGTAGTTACCGGCATGTGAATTCAACACAAAGTGTGGATTTTATCAAATAAAAAATGTTCGACCGCGTATAAAACAATTATTTAGCATGTCTTTTTTGATAACAACTTGTAGTTCTATTGACTTTTTAAAAAATAAACTAAAACTCGATGGAAAATCATTCTTCTGCTTTGACATTATTACAAAGCGTAAATGTAATTTTACTATTTAGCATGTCATCATTCCTTGTAGCGAAATTTATTAAATTGCATCTATCAATTGATATAAATATTTTTAATGGTAATAGACAGCTGAAACCAAAACAAAAAACATGAGCTTGTAAGTAAAAATGTATTTCAAAAAATTAATTCATTATATCATGTAAATGTTTTTATAAAACTATCATTACTAAAATATATACGTGGCTGCCTGTCTAAATACATCGAATATTTATTTACTCATTGCTTGTAATCAATTAATGTAAAGGCATAATTAGTTCAATATTAGGCACGTTTGTCTAATACAATTATTTTTTTTTACGTCACATCTGGTTCACCATTGAATCTCTTGCAGGGCTCACTGATACCCACTATCAAGATCTCAGTGACACCCACTATCAAGATCTCACTGACACCCATTATCAAGATCTCACTGACACCCATTATCAAGATCTCAGTGACACCCATTATCAAGATCTCAGTGACACCCATTATTAAGATCCCACTGACACCCATTATCAAGATCCCTTGCTATCCAAAAAAAAAAAAAACACCCACAAACAAAATCTTTAAGTTATTAAATACGATACTCAAGATAAGCCAGCACAGAATAGTTATCAGTAAAAACAAGATAAGCCAGCACAAAATAGTTATCAGTAAAAGCAAGATAAGCCAGCACAGAATAGTTATCAGTAAAAGCAAGATAAGCCAGCACATAATAGTTATCAGTAAAAGCAAGATAAGCCAGCACAGCATAGTTATCAGTAAAAGCAAGATAAGCCAGCACAGAATAGTTATCAGTAAAAGCAAGATAAGCCAGCACAGAATAGTTATCAGTAAAAGCAAGATAAGCCAGCACAGAATAGTTATCAGTAAAACACAAAGTAAAATAAATCTTTCTGAAATGCGAGGAAACCATTTAAACAACCTAGAGCTGGGTCAAAGGTCGTAACCTCAATCTAGCGGCCCCGGTGAAACGGCTTTTGTATAGTCGACTTATAACCAGGGTGCCCGTTGTGGAACACGGAATGGTTGGGGCGCTGAGGTTTGAAAGTCCCAAAAATGCCCCGGCTAATGGAGGCTTGTAATTTAAGCTGCTTGTCTGTCCCCCGTAGGTGGTAGGACCAACAACCACAGTGGGGGTTAAATGCGAAAGCCAGGTTAATACAACGATACATAAATAAAAAGTGAATGCACTGCATAACTGGCCACGCGTTGGTGGATCGTGCATTTAAGAATAAAAAAAATTGTGTTAACCCACTCAAAAAAAAAAAAAATGTCTGTATCTTTCAGTCTACTTTCAGAGTCATGACAATGTGAAATTTAATTAATTTTTAGGTTCAAAATCCTATTTTATTGTAAATATTTTTCTTAAGAAATATCTAGATCTGAATATACACAAACAAAAGTCTAGTTTGGCAGCTCTGTGAGGGGGGGGGGTAATCCCTAAGGTGTGGGTTTCATTAGATGACCATGTCATTCACCACATACTCAAAGCCGTTTCTCGAGGCCCGTTGTCAGAAAGTTTGAAGTATTATTAGGCCCCTGACAAAATTACCTTCGAGGTCCCCGATGTCATAACGGATATTTGGAATTAGTATTAGAAAAGAGCATTAGACTGTATCCTAGTTGCCCCATCCAACTGACCAGCAATAAACCTCGCTAAACACCTTCTTAAAGATTACATCTCTCTTCACTTGTATCGTTATAGATTCCAAAAAGGGCCCCCCACCCCCTTCGATAAATGAGTAGCTGTTACAAAGAGCATTGTTATTTTGGGAGGGCCCTCTTCAATCATTTCACTGGCAATGCTTGCGTCCTGGGAGTGTCCGTTTGGTCAGTATTCTATGACCAGTCTCAAGTAACGTTGGATAACTTAAATTAATTTATCAGAGAAAAAAAAACAATAAAAGAATCAATTCTATATTAACATTTATTTTTTTAATATTTTTTTCCATCAAAAGAGAAAGACAATCTTTTCTATTATTGTATCCTCGATAGGAATCATAACGAACGTCCGATCGACTCCTTGGAATGGGGAGTAGGGAATGGGGAGTAGGGAATGGGGAGTAGAGAATGGGGAATAGGGAATGGGGAGTAATGAGCTTAGGGAATTGGGGAATGGATATGGGGAGACGGGTAGGTTTCATTCAGTGGTCTGTTCGTTCTCTCCATCTGTCCGTCTACCTTTCCATCTCCTGACCCCATGTAAAATAAAACTGAAGAATGAGAAAACCACCGATAATATTAGTGACGAAACAACCAACATTTTCAAAGTGTCCAAATGTTTATCTGAAATAAAAACAACAATGAAATAAATAAATTTATAAATCAGACGATTTAAACAAACAAACAAAAAATGATATTTTATAAATAAGAACGAAATAGATGAACATGAAATAATTTGATCGATGTATTGAAAATCATTAGGTAAGAATCGGTTACATCATTATGTCGGTTCTAATAAGATGTAGGTATGTTAATAGTCTCTTTCAAAATACAAGTGTAAAGACCAGGGGCCGATGCATGTCAGCAAACGGCCCGGGCGCAAAAGAAAATGTTGGGCGCTTTAGAAAAAAAACAGCGATACATACAAGGGATTAAAATTCGGCTCTGTGGGGAGCCCCTAACTATTTTGGAACCCTGGGCTTGCCACTAAACGCATTATTATGTGGTCACTACAGAAACAACTTGCTTGGTGCCCCCCCTCCCCCACCCCCCAAGGGCTAATGGAACTTTACATTATGAAACATTGAGAGCCAGCAGAAGCCATGTCCAAATTATGGGCGTGCCTAGTCTGGCTTAAAACGCTTCATATATATATACATAAATAAAGAGAGATATCACACTTTATTTTATTAAGATAGCCTTACCGTCAGTGCACGTATCCCCGGTATATCCTGTGACACACCCACTTACACACACTCTAGAGTGCTGCTCACAGTTTCCTGCTCCAGCGCAGTTATCACACTCTGTGTGAAAATATTTTTTTTTTCAAAGTAACTCAAGACAAAATTAAAAAAAAAATATTTAAGATCCCATGTCTCCACCTTGATACGTCATACTTTATATCAGTGGGAGAATGATGTTCCCTTTACTACCATATGTGGCTCTGTGGTAAGGTTGTGCGGGTCACTTACGTAGACTTGCTGACTTCAAGCCAATATTACCGTAAACACATATACTGATTTCAAGGCAATGGTACCTTACAGTGGCGCAACCTGGGGGGCAGGGCAGGGGGGCTTGAGCCCCCCCAGACCAAATCATCAATACACATTTTACTATATAAAGCTACTAAAAAGACTGTCAAACTGTCTTTTTTCTATATGTGAGGCCCCCCCCCCCCAGCATTTTTTTCTGGTTGCGCCACTGGTACCTTATATACACTTGTTGACTTCAAGCTAAGATTATCAAAACACACATACTGATTTCAAGGCAATGGTACCTTATATACACTTGCTATCTTCAAGCCAATATTACCGTAAACACATATACTGATTTCAAGGCAATATTTCCTTATATACCATAAACACACATACTGATTTCAATTATATACCGTAAATGCATATACTGATTTCAAGGCAATGGTATCTTATATACACTTGTTGACTTCAAGCCAAGATTACCAAAACACACATACTGATTTCAAGGCAATGTTTCCTTATATACCGTAAACAAATATACTGATTTCAAGGCAATGCTACCTTATATAAACTTGTTGACTTCAAGCCAAGATTACCGTAAACACACATACTGATTTAATGCCAATGGTACCTTATATACACTTCTTGACATCAAGCCTATGGTAATGGAAATACAATTTCTGACTTCACTCTAACGAGTACTGTAAATACACTTACTGACTTCACAGAACGGTCCTGCTTGTCCCGGCTTGCACTCCTCACAGTAACCGGTTTGAAAGTCGCACTCTCCATAATAACAGTTCTCATCGCAGCCTATATATAGATCAGTGAATCTTAGGTTCCTAAGCAGCGCATATCTATAGATCAGTGAATAAAGGTTGCTAGCAAGGAGGTTAGATTACTGGAGGCGGCATGACGTCACTAGGCTGAAGCCAGTGGGCGGAGCCTATCACCATATTGTTCGACTCAAAACATTGGTAACTGTGTAGTGTGTATGTTATATTATTGCAATATTTTGAACGTTATAAAACAATGCGTTATAATTTTAAAAAAAAAACGTAATAAAAGCCCTCTTGTTCGGCGTACGGTTGTATACAACGACGACAAGAAAACGGGATATTGCTTCATCGGTTAGTCACTATAATAATAATGCTAATTAGTTAATTAGTGTGTGCTTAATATTGTTGCTGTAAAGCAGTGCTTTCGTGATATGCAATAAACATCTAGATGATGACACAATGCCGTTGGAAAAAAAGAGCCTAACGTTTATGATTGTTGCCGTCAATGGTTCATTTAAGTTGCCTGTTGGCTATTATTTAATCGATGGATTAGGTGGCATTGAGAGAGCTAGTCTTGTGCGAGACTGCATTACAGGACTTCAATTCAAAAGCTATTTTAAGCATCCGATTACTGACCTAAATATTGCTATATGTTTAGATCCATGCCACATGATGAAGCTGGTACGTAATACTTTAGGGGACGAAAAATCGCTCGTTGATGGTGATGGTAATTTTATCAAATGGGATTACATTAAAAAATAGCATAAAATTCATGAAAATGAAGGGTTGCATTTTGGTAATAAATTGCGGTCATCACACGTCATGTGGCAGTCATCACATCATGTGGCAGTCATCACACGTCACGTGGCAGAAAATCAAAATGAATGTGAGATTAGCAGCACAGCTACTCAGTGAGTCCGTTGCGTCTTCACTTGAGTTTTGTTTAAACGAAAAAGGGCCAGGATTTGAAGGTTGTGAGCCAACTATCCGTATTTCAATTCCTTTTTCGACTTTATAACCTCACAAAACCAGAAAGGTAAAGGTTTTCATAGTCCTTTGAGCATCTCAAATAGTGACACGGCGCAATGCGAAGACATACATAGCTGATTTACGTGAATCGCCAAATGGCAGCTTCATGTTTGATTCATGTCGCAAAACAGGCTTTATTGGCTTTTTTATGTGCATCCAGGCCCACCGACAGAAATTTCGGGCCCCTAGGCAGGGCTGTCACGGCCACCCGTGCTGATAATAATATTTTCAAAAGTTGATTGACCAGCTTAGTCCGGGCCCCTAAAACTCGCCGGGCCCCTGACCATTTGCCCCCCTTTCTCCCCTCCCCTTTTGGCGGGTCGATAGTTTGTTGCTATCGTTTGATTTACTGATTGCTTCGCAACGCTTCGAAAGGCATTATTGACAGGATTGTTCTAGTCTAATTTATGTTGCTTAGGGCTAGCCATTTTTCATTGTTTGATCACATGCTTTGCAATAAACATCAAAGTCTAAGTACAAAATATTATGTATTATGTAAAAATACAATTTTTACCCTAGCTTAATTTCGATATAGCGTATAATATAAGCTTTATAGGCCTCTATCAGCTGATCGTATAAATAGCTTTACATCGACTACAGCGCTTTATAATTGACTCATTAGAATAACTAGTCTACTAGAAGTTAACTAGGGCATTAGCAGACTTTAGAAAAATAGTGATGACAAAATACAAAGCTCATTGGAGTCATTACCAGAATGAGAAAACTGGTATCGTAATGAAAGCTGCCCAAACGGGTGGAATGTTTTGAGTCGAACAATATGGCGATAAGCTCCGCCCACTGGATTCAGCCGCTAGGAACCATCTGATAACAGGTGACGCCTCCATGTAATCTAACCTCCTTGGTTGCTAGAATGGGCCCGGGGGGGGTGGTAATTGGCTTTGTTATAATTTGTTAAATGGGAAAGGAGTGGAGTAAGTAAAAATTGAACCCTTGCTTTTTATTTTACTTTTAAATTGATATCTTTAAAAATTGAGTTCTTTAAAAGCATTATTTAATATACAAAAAAGTGAATGCGAGTTTAATCATCGTAAAATGACTTGAGAAAAACCAAGTTCGTTCCGCGGTTCCCTAAATCTGTGCACACTAGTAGGGGAGAGGGGCTGGAACGATTTACGTCATATAAAGATAAGTCGCCGTATATTATTAACGAAGATCACTTCCAGACATGTGCTTGCCGGTTAAGAAACCTTTAAGGTCCGAATCCACCAAGACGAAACACTTTCGCGCGGAACCTTCATCGCGGAAGTCTTAACTTAGTGAAACTCTTGTAGATCCACCGGGACGAAACGGTGAGCGCCGAAACAACTCACCGGAAACAAGATTTTTTAATGATTACTTCGCACTTTTTCCTGCTAGTGAAAAAAAAACAGAAAATACTGCATCGCGTGTACCTTTTTGTTCTTATTACAAATAAATTGTCTGGCTGGAAATGGACAACTGTTTTTTTTTTTTACTTTTTATTCGATCGGTAGCCGCTCATTTTTTTTTTTTGTTTTCATGATCAGCCAAACATTTATTTAATAGCATTTATGTTTTCAGACAGCGCTTCGATCGAAAGAAATTTCATTTGTAGAATATGTAGATAGACGATGTATATTTTCCTTTCAGAAATTAATCTACAAAGACTGTTGCCGGTCAAAACTTATAGTAATTCATGTTTTTCTGTCAAAATTCACTTTGTTGTTGTTGTTTTTAATGAATATACACTAATGTGAATCATTTTTTTCTATTCGAATGGACGTTTCTAAGCAGCCATTTTGTTTGTTTATCCTGACGGAAAATGTAGATCTCCGGAAAAAAACTCTGCAGGCAGCGAAACTGAAAACTTTCGCTGTTCCGCAGCGGAATTCCTGACCGGTGTACATGTTCTCATTAGAATATCATTGCAGCGAAACAGAGACGGAATTCGCAATGCCCTTAGATACCGGAATTTGGTCTTGGTGGATCCATACCTTTACTGGTGGGACTATTGAAATAGTTTCCTTCTTTAATCCCAACCATAGACGATAGTGCAATGACCACGGGAGATATAACGTGAAATGTCACCATGACCTGAAATATCCATTGGTCCTCACCCAAGATCGATCCAGCGACCCTCAGATCGATAGTCGAACATTTCAGTGCACGACTATCCGTCTATGGGATTGTAAGGCTAGCAAAAAAAGACCAGGCTTTTGCGTGACTCGAACTCGGGACCTTACCATTAGCCATCAAGTGCTCTACCAAACTGCCCTTCCGTCATTGAGGGAGAATGTATTTTCCCTTAATGCAAAGTTAACTGGACTGCGACCACTGCACCAGCCTTAGAATACACGCCAACTGTGACTCTAATCCATCGTTTTGTTTCTTTTAACTCAGTGGCAAGTCAATGTTATCAACACTACATTCATTGATGTTGTCACTGCAACTAAGCTGAAATACAAACCTAGATTGCACTTTGGGGTGTACAGTCCTTTGATGCATTCATCACAGTCTCCAGTCTCAAAGTGACATGTGCGGTTTTTACAACGGTTTGAACATTCTGTAATATATATATATATATATATATATATTATGTGAAAATTACACAATTTCTACTGTTGCGTTTTTGGTTCCGCTATCCGTAAATGTCAAGTTTGCTAGGATAAAATAGCGGAGCTGGTTAAATTGATGTTTGGTATCATGGCTAGACTTTCTAAATTATCACACACTCTATCAGGAAGTCTATTCACATGTTTGCTATACATAAGGACATACGCGAGACCAGGGCAGAAGGGACAGGGCAGGTTTGACTGGATTAAGGCTTCAAAATGAATACTCTCCCCTGATAGCATTAATAGGGTAATGAAAAAAAAACACATTACTAAAGTATAAATGTTGTTACATAAAAATCACATTTTTTTTTCGATGAATGTGTAACAATGTTTCTATGTGATACATTTTTAACTTATCTTTTTTCTTTAAAATTATTTTATATACATTAACAAAAATTAATATTCTTTCAAAATATTTAAAGTAACTATTATCATTTCTATAATTAAAACACTAAATAAGTTTATTAGGGCAAATAAATTATGGTCTAATAGTTTAAGTAGTCTATAAATCATAAATATAGTAAGCAAATAACATCATAGTTAATACAACAATACCGTAAATAAAGCAAATCAATATTATCCATTTGCAATTTATTATTACTTATTTATTCCCTATATGAGACTCTATTTATATAACGTCCTCTGAATCACTCTTCATACATTCTCTAGATCTCCGTGTTGTCTCTCCGTCCTCTCAATCACTCTTCATACATTCTCTAGATCTCCGTGTTGTCTCTCCGTCCTCTCAATCACTCTTCATACATTCTCTAGATCTCCGTGTTGTCTCTCCGTCCTCTCAATCACTCTTCATACATTCTCTAGATCTCCGTGTTGTCTCTCCGTCCTCTCAATCACTCTTCATACATTCTCTAGATCTCCGTGTTGTCTCTCCGTCCTCTCAATCACTCTTCATACATTCTCTAGGTCTCCGTGTTGTCTCTCCGTCCTCTCAATCACTCTTCATACATTCTCTAGATCTCCGTGTTGTCTCTCCGTCCTCTCAATCACTCTTCATACATTCTCTAGATCTCCGTGTTGTCTCTCCGTCCTCTCAATCACTCTTCATACATTCTCTAGATCTCCGTGTTGTCTCTCCTCTCAATCACTCTTCATACATTCTCTAGATCTCCGTGTTGTCTCTCCGTCTTCTCAATCACTCTTCATACATTCTCTAGATCTCCGTGTTGTCTCTCCGTCCTCTCAATCACTCTTCATACATTCTCTAGATCTCCGTGTTGTCTCTCCGTCCTCTCAATCACTCTTCATACATTCTCTAGATCTCCGTGTTGTCTCTCCGTCCTCTCAATCACTCTTCATACATTCTCTAGATCTCCGTGTTGTCTCTCCGTCCTCTCAATCACTCTTCATACATTCTCTAGATCTCCGTGCTTGTCTCTCCGTCCTCTCAATCACTCTTCATACATTCTCTAGATCTCCGTGTTGTCTCTCCGTCCTCTCAATCACTCTTCATACATTCTCTAGATCTCCGTGTTGTCTCTCCGTCCTCTCAATCACTCTTCATACATTCTCTAGATCTCCGTGTTGTCTCTCCGTCCTCTCAATCACTCTTCATACATTCTCTAGATCTCCGTGTTGTCTCTCCGTCCTCTCAATCACTCTTCATACATTCTCTAGATCTCCGTGTTGTCTCTCCGTCTTCTCAATCACTCTTCATACATTCTCTAGATCTCCGTGTTGTCTCTCCGTCCTCTCAATCACTCTTCATACATTCTCTAGATCTCCGTGTTGTCTCTCCGTCCTCTCAATCACTCTTCATACATTCTCTAGATCTCCGTGTTGTCTCTCCTCTCAATCACTCTTCATTACATTCTCTAGATCTCCGTGTTGTCTCTCCGTCCTCTCAATCACTCTTCATACATTCTCTAGATCTCCGTGTTGTCTCTCCGTCCTCTCAATGTCTTCATACGATTCTCTGTCTCTCCCATCCTCTCAATCAATCACTCTTCATACATTCTCTAGATCTCCGTGTTGTCTCTCCGTCCTCTCAATCACTCTTCATACATTCTCTAGATCTCCGTGTTGTCTCTCCGTCCTCTCAATCACTCTTCATACATTCTCTAGATCTCCGTGTTGTCTCTCTCGTCCTCTCAATCACTCTTCATACATTCTCTAGATCTCCGTGTTGTCTCTCCGTCCTCTCAATCACTCTTCATACATTCTCTAGATCTCCGTGTTGTCTCTCCGTCCTCTCAATCACTCTTCATACATTCCTAGATCTCCGTGTTGTCTCTCCGTCTTCAATCACTCTTCATACATTCTCTAGATCTCCGTGTTGTCTCTCCGTCCTCTCAATCACTCTTCATACATTCTCTAGATCTCCGTGTTGTCTCTCCGTCCTCTCAATCACTCTTCATACATTCTCTAGATCTCCGTGTTGTCTCTCCGTCCTCTCAATCACTCTTCATACATTCTCTAGATCTCCGTGTTGTCTCTCCGTCCTCTCAATCACTCTTCATACATTCTCTAGATCTCCGTGTTGTCTCTCCGTCCTCTCAATCACTCTTCATACATTCTCTAGATCTCCGTGTTGTCTCTCCGTCCTCTCAATCACTCTTCATACATTCTCTAGATCTCCGTGTTGTCTCTCCGTCCTCTCAATCACTCTTCATACATTCTCTAGATCTCCGTGTTGTCTCTCCGTCCTCTCAATCACTCTTCATACATTCTCTAGATCTCCGTGTTGTCTCTCCGTCCTCTCAATCACTCTTCATACATTCTCTAGATCTCCGTGTTGTCTCTCCGTTTCCTCTCTCCTCTCAATCACTCTTCATACATTCTCTAGATCTCCGTGTTGTCTCTCCGTCCTCTCAATCACTCTTCATACATTCTCTAGATCTCCGTGTTGTCTCTCCGTCCTCTCAATCACTCTTCATACATTCTCTAGATCTCCGTGTTGTCTCTCCGTCCTCTCAATCACTCTTCATACATTCTCTAGATCTCCGTGTTGTCTCTCCTCTCAATCACTCTTCATACATTCTCTAGATCTCCGTGTTGTCTCTCCGTCCTCTCAATCACTCTTCATACATTCTCTAGATCTCCGTGTTGTCTCTCCGTCCTCTCAATCACTCTTCATACATTCTCTAGATCTCCGTGTTGTCTCTCCGTCCTCTCAATCACTCTTCATACATTCTCTAGATCTCCGTGTTGTCTCTCCGTCCTCTCAATCACTCTTCATACATTCTCTAGATCTCCGTGTTGTCTCTCCTCCTCAATCACTCTTCATACATTCTCTCTCTCTAGATCTCCGTGTTGTCTCTCCGTCCTCTCAATCACTCTTCATACATTCTCTAGATCTCCGTGTTGTCTCTCCGTCCTCTCAATCACTCTTCATACATTCTCTAGATCTCCGTGTTGTCTCTCCGTCCTCTCAATCACTCTTCATACATTCTCTAGATCTCCGTGTTGTCTCTCCGTCCTCTCAATCACTCTTCATACATTCTCTAGATCTCCGTGTTGTCTCTCCGTCCTCTCAATCACTCTTCATACATTCTCTAGATCTCCGTGTTGTCTCTCCGTCCTCTCAATCACTATTCATACACTCTCTAGATCTCCGTGTTGTCTCTCCGTCCTCTCAATCACTCTTCATACATTCTCTAGATCTCCGTGTTGTCTCTCCGTCCTCTCAATCACTCTCTCATCACATTCTCTAGATCTCCGTGTTGTCTCTCCGTCCTCTCAATCACTCTTCATACATTCTCTAGATCTCCGTGTTGTCTCTCCGTCCTCTCAATCACTCTTCATACATTCTCTAGATCTCCGTGTTGTCTCTCCGTCTCTCAATCACTCTTCATACATTCTCTAGATCTCCGTGTTGTCTCTCCGTCCTCTCAATCACTCTTCATACATTCTCTAGATCTCCGTGTTGTCTCTCCGTCCTCTCAATCACTCTTCATACATTCTCTAGATCTCCGTGTTGTCTCTCCGTCCTCTCAATCACTCTTCATACATTCTCTAGATCTCCGTGTTGTCTCTCCGTCCTCTCAATCACTCTTCATACATTCTCTAGATCTCCGTGTTGTCTCTCCGTCCTCTCAATCACTCTTCATACATTCTCTAGATCTCCGTGTTGTCTCTCCTCTCAATCACTCTTCATACATTCTCTAGATCTCCGTGTTGTCTCTCCGTCCTCTCAATCACTCTTCATACATTCTCTAGATCTCCGTGTTGTCTCTCCGTCCTCTCAATCACTCTTCATACATTCTCTAGATCTCCGTGTTGTCTCTCCTCTCAATCACTCTTCATACATTCTCTAGATCTCCGTGTTGTCTCTCCGTCCTCTCAATCACTCTTCATACATTCTCTAGATCTCCGTGTTGTCTCTCCTCTCAATCACTCTTCATACATTCTCTAGATCTCCGTGTTGTCTCTCCGTCCTCTCAATCACTCTTCATACATTCTCTAGATCTCCGTGTTGTCTCTCCGTCCTCTCAATCACTCTTCATACATTCTCTAGATCTCCGTGTTGTCTCTCCTCTCAATCACTCTTCATACATTCTCTAGATCTCCGTGTTGTCTCTCCGTCCTCTCAATCACTCTTCATACATTCTCTAGATCTCCGTGTTGTCTCTCCTCTCAATCACTCTTCATACATTCTCTAGATCTCCGTGTTGTCTCTCCGTCCTAAGATGTTCTCACTCAATCACTCTTCATACATTCTCTAGATCTCCGTGTTGTCTCTCCGTCCTCTCAATCACTCTTCATACATTCTCTAGATCTCCGTGTTGTCTCTCCGTCCTCTCAATCACTCTTCATACATTCTCTAGATCTCCGTGTTGTCTCTCCGTCCTCTCAATCACTCTTCATACATTCTCTAGATCTCCGTGTTGTCTCTCCGTCCTCTCAATCACTCTTCATACATTCTCTAGATCTCCGTGTTGTCTCTCCGTCCTCTCAATCACTCTTCATACATTCTCTAGATCTCCGTGTTGTCTCTCCGTCCTCTCAATCACTCTTCATACATTCTCTAGATCTCCGTGTTGTCTCTCCGTCCTCTCAATCACTCTTCATACATTCTCTAGATCTCCGTGTTGTCTCTCCGTCCTCTCAATCACTCTTCATACATTCTCTAGATCTCCGTGTTGTCTCTCCGTCCTCTCAATCACTCTTCATACATTCTCTAGATCTCCGTGTTGTCTCTCCGTCCTCTCAATCACTCTTCATACATTCTCTAGATCTCCGTGTTGTCTCTCCGTCCTCTCAATCACTCTTCATACATTCTCTAGATCTTCCGTGTTGTCTCTCCTCCTCTCAATCACTCTTCATACATTCTCTAGATCTCCGTGTTGTCTCTCCGTCCTCTCAATCACTCTTCATACATTCTCTAGATCTCCGTGTTGTCTCTCCGTCCTCTCAATCACTCTTCATACATTCTCTAGATCTCCGTGTTGTCTCTCCGTCCTCTCAATCACTCTTCATACATTCTCTAGATCTCCGTGTTGTCTCTCCGTCTCTCAATCACTCTTCATACATTCTCTAGATCTCCGTGTTGTCTCTCCTCTCAATCACTCTTCATACATTCTCTAGATCTCCGTGTTGTCTCTCCGTCCTCTCAATCACTCTTCATACATTCTCTAGATCTCCGTGTTGTCTCTCCGTCTCTCAATCACTCTTCATACATTCTCTAGATCTCCGTGTTGTCTCTCCGTCCTCTCAATCACTCTTCATACATTCTCTAGATCTCCGTGTTGTCTCTCCGTCCTCTCAATCACTCTTCATACATTCTCTAGATCTCCGTGTTGTCTCTCCGTCCTCAATCACTCTTCATACATTCTCTAGATCTCCGTGTTGTCTCTCCGTCCTCTCAATCACTCTTCATACATTCTCTAGATCTCCGTGTTGTCTCTCCGTCCTCTCAATCACTCTTCATACATTCTCTAGATCTCCGTGTTGTCTCTCCGTCCTCTCAATCACTCTTCATACATTCTCTAGATCTCCGTGTTGTCTCTCCGTCCTCTCAATCACTCTTCATACATTCTCTAGATCTCCGTGTTGTCTCTCCGTCCTCTCAATCACTCTTCATACATTCTCTAGATCTCCGTGTTGTCTCTCCGTCCTCTCAATCACTCTTCATACATTCTCTAGATCTCCGTGTTGTCTCTCCGTCCTCTCAATCACTCTTCATACATTCTCTAGATCTCCGTGTTGTCTCTCCGTCCTCTCAATCACTCTTCATACATTCTCTAGATCTCGTGTTGTCTCTCCGTCCTCTCAATCACTCTTCATTCTCTAGATCTCCGTGTTGTCTCTCCGTCCTCTCAATCACTCTTCATACATTCTCTAGATCTCCGTGTTGTCTCTCCGTCCTCTCAATCACTCTTCATACATTCTCTAGATCTCCGTGTTGTCTCTCCGTCCTCTCAATCACTCTTCATACATTCTCTAGATCTCCGTGTTGTCTCTCCGTCCTCTCAATCACTCTTCATACATTCTCTAGATCTCCGTGTTGTCTCTCCGTCCTCTCAATCACTCTTCATACATTCTCTAGATCTCCGTGTTGTCTCTCCGTCCTCTCAATCACTCTTCATACATTCTCTAGATCTCCGTGTTGTCTCTCCGTCCTCTCAATCACTCTTCATACATTCTCTAGATCTCCGTGTTGTCTCTCCGTCCTCTCAATCACTCTTCATACATTCTCTAGATCTCCGTGTTGTCTCTCCGGTTGTCTCTCCGTCCTCTCAATCACTCTTCATACATTCTCTAGATCTCCGTGTTGTCTCTCCGTCCTCTCAATCACTCTTCATACATTCTCTAGATCTCCGTGTTGTCTCTCCGTCCTCTCAATCACTCTTCATACATTCTCTAGATCTCCGTGTTGTCTCTCACACTTCATACATTCTCTAGTCCTCTCAATCACTCTTCATACATTCTCTAGATCTCCGTGTTGTCTCTCCGTCCTCTCAATCACTCTTCATACATTCTCTAGATCTCCGTGTTGTCTCTCCGTCCTCTCAATCACTCTTCATACATTCTCTAGATCTCCGTGTTGTCTCTCAATCACTCTTCATCACATTCTCTAGATCTCCGTGTTGTCTCTCCGTCCTCTCAATCACTCTTCATACATTCTCTAGATCTCCGTGTTGTCTCTCCGTCCTCTCAATCACTCTTCATACATTCTCTAGATCTCCGTGTTGTCTCTCCGTCCTCTCAATCACTCTTCATACATTCTCTAGATCTCCGTGTTGTCTCTCCGTCCTCTCAATCACTCTTCATACATTCTCTAGATCTCCGTGTTGTCTCTCCGTCCTCTCAATCACTCTTCATACATTCTCTAGATCTCCGTGTTGTCTCTCCGTCCTCTCAATCACTCTTCATACATTCTCTAGAATCTCCGTGTTGTCTCTCCGTCCTCTCAATCACTCTTCATACATTCTCTAGATCTCCGTGTTGTCTCTCCGTCCTCTCAATCACTCTTCATACATTCTCTAGATCTCCGTGTTGTCTCTCCGTCCTCTCAATCACTCTTCATACATTCACATCTAGATCTCCGTGTTGTCTCTCCGTCCTCTCAATCACTCTTCATACATTCTCTAGATCTCCGTGTTGTCTCTCCGTCCTCTCAATCACTCTTCATACATTCTCTAGATCTCCGTGTTGTCTCTCCGTCCTCTCAATCACTCTTCATACATTCTCTAGATCTCCGTGTTGTCTCTCCGTCCTCTCAATCACTCTTCATACATTCTCTAGATCTCCGTGTTGTCTCTCCGTCCTCTCAATCACTCTTCATACATTCTCTAGATCTCCGTGTTGTCTCTCCATCCTCTCAATCACTCTTCATACATTCTCTAGATCTCCGTGTTGTCTCTCCGTCCTCTCAATCACTCTTCATACATTCTCTAGATCTCCGTGTTGTCTCTCCGTCCTCTCAATCACTCTTCATACATTCTCTAGATCTCCGTGTTGTGTCTCCGTCCTCTCAATCACTCTTCATACATTCTCTAGATCTCCGTGTTGTCTCTCCGTCCTCTCAATCACTCTTCATACATTCTCTAGATCTCCGTGTTGTCTCTCCGTCCTCTCAATCACTCTTCATACATTCTCTAGATCTCCGTGTTGTCTCTCCGTCCTCTCAATCACTCTTCATACATTCTCTAGATCTCCGTGTTGTCTCTCCGTCCTCTCAATCACTCTTCATACATTCTCTAGATCTCCGTGTTGTCTCTCCGTCTCTCTCAATCACTCTTCATACATTCTCTAGATCTCCGTGTTGTCTCTCCGCTCAATCACTCTTCATACATTCTCTAGATCTCCGTTTGTCTCTCCGTCCTCTCAATCACTCTTCATACATTCTCTAGATCTCCGTGTTGTCTCTCCTCCGTCCTCTCAATCACTCTTCATACATTCTCTAGATCTCCGTGTTGTCTCTCCGTCCTCTCAATCACTCTTCATACATTCTCTAGATCTCCGTGTTGTCTCTCCCGTCTCTCAATCACTCTTCATACATTCTCTAGATCTCCGTGTTGTCTCTCCGTCCTCTCAATCACTCTTCATACATTCTCTAGATCTCCGTGTTGTCTCTCCGTCCTCTCAATCACTCTTCATACATTCTCTAGATCTCCGTGTTGTCTCTCCGTCCTCTCAATCACTCTTCATACATTCTCTAGATCTCCGTGTTGTCTCTCCGTCCTCTCAATCACTCTTCATACATTCTCTAGATCTCCGTGTTGTCTCTCCGTCCTCTCAATCACTCTTCATACATTCTCTAGATCTCCGTGTTGTCTCTCCTAATTTATGTCCTCTCAATCACTCTTCATACATTCTCTAGATCTCCGTGTTGTCTCTCCGTCCTCTCAATCACTCTTCATACATTCTCTAGATCTCCGTGTTGTCTCTCCGTCATCTCAATCACTCTTCATACATTCTCTAGATCTCCGTGTTGTCTCTCCGTCCTCTCAATCACTCTTCATACATTCTCTAGATCTCCGTGTTGTCTCTCCGTCCTCTCAATCACTCTTCATACATTCTCTAGATCTCCGTGTTGTCTCTCCGTCCTCTCAATCACTCTTCATACATTCTCTAGATCTCCGTGTTGTCTCTCCATACATTCTCTAGATCCTGTCTCTCCGTCCTGCTCAATCACTCTTCATACATTCTCTAGATCTCCGTGTTGTCTCTCCGTCCTCTCAATCACTCTTCATACATTCTCTAGATCTCCGTGTTGTCTCTCCGTCACTCTCAATCACTCTTCATACATTCTCTAGATCTCCGTGTTGTCTCTCCGTCCTCTCAATCACTCTTCATACATTCTCTAGATCTCCGTGTTGTCTCTCCGTCCTCTCAATCACTCTTCATACATTCTCTAGATCTCCGTGTTGTCTCTCCGTCCTCTCAATCACTCTTCATACATTCTCTAGATCTCCGTGTTGTCTCTCCTCTCAATCACTCTTCATACATTCTCTAGATCTCCGTGTTGTCTCTCCGTCCTCTCAATCACTCTTCATACATTCTCTAGATCTCCGTGTTGTCTCTCCGTCCTCTCAATCACTCTTCATACATTCTCTAGATCTCCGTGTTGTCTCTCCGTCTCAATCACTCTTCATACATTCTCTAGATCTCCGTGTTGTCTCTCCGTCCTCTCAATCACTCTTCATACATTCTCTAGATCTCCGTGTTGTCTCTCCGTCCTCTCAATCACTCTTCATACATTCTCTAGATCTCCGTGTTGTCTCTCCGTCCTCTCAATCACTCTTCATACATCTCTAGATCTCCGTGTTGTCTCTCCGTCCTCTCAATCACTCTTCATTCTCTAGATCTCCGTGTTGTCTCTCCGTCCTCTCAATCACTCTTCATACATTCTCTAGATCTCCGTGTTGTCTCTCCGTCCTCTCAATCACTCTTCATACATTCTCTAGATCTCCGTGTTGTCTCTCCGTCCTCTCAATCACTACTCTTCATACATTCTCTAGATCTCCGTGTTGTCTCTCCGTCCTCTCAATCACTCTTCATACATTCTCTAGATCTCCGTGTTGTCTCTCCGTCCTCTCAATCACTCTTCATACATTCTCTAGATCTCCGTGTTGTCTCTCCGTCCTCTCAATCACTCTTCATACATTCTCTAGATCTCCGTGTTGTCTCTCCGTCCTCTCAATCACTCTTCATACATTCTCTAGATCTCCGTGTTGTCTCTCTGCTCAATCACTCTTCATACATTCTCTAGATCTCCGTGTTGTCTCTCCGCTCAATCACTCTTCATACATTCTCTAGATCTCCGCGTTGTCTCTCCGTCCTCTCAATCACTCTTCATACATTCTCTAGATCTCCGTGTTGTCTCTCCGTCCTCTCAATCACTCTTCATACATTCTCTAGATCTCCGTGTTGTCTCTCCGTCCTCTCAATCACTCTTCATACATTCTCTAGATCTCCGTGTTGTCTCTCCTCTCAATCACTCTTCATACATTCTCTAGATCTCCGTGTTGTCTCTCCTCTCAATCACTCTTCATACATTCTCTAGATCTCCGTGTTGTCTCTCCTCTCAATCACTCTTCATACATTCTCTAGATCTCCGTGTTGTCTCTCCGTCCTCTCAATCACTCTTCATACATTCTCTAGATCTCCGTGTTGTCTCTCCGTCCTCTCAATCACTCTTCATACATTCTCTAGATCTCCGTGTTGTCTCTCCGTCCTCTCAATCACTCTTCATACATTCTCTAGATCTCCGTGTTGTCTCTCCGTCCTCTCAATCACTCTTCATACATTCTCTAGATCTCCGTGTTGTCTCTCCTCCTCTCAATCACTCTTCATACATTCTCTAGATCTCCGTGTTGTCTCTCCGTCCTCTCAATCACTCTTCATACATTCTCTAGATCTCCGTGTTGTCTCTCCGTCCTCTCAATCACTCTTCATACATTCTCTAGATCTCCGTGTTGTCTCTCCGTCCTCTCAATCACTCTTCATACATTCTCTAGATCTCCGTGTTGTCTCTCCGTCCTCTCAATCACTCTTCATACATTCTCTAGATCTCCGTGTTGTCTCTCCGTCCTCTCAATCACTCTTCATACATTCTCTAGATCTCCGTGTTGTCTCTCCGTCCTCTCAATCACTCTTCATACATTCTCTAGATCTCCGTGTTGTCTCTCCGTCCTCTCAATCACTCTTCATACATTCTCTAGATCTCCGTGTTGTCTCTCCGTCCTCTCAATCACTCTTCATACATTCTCTAGATCTCCGTGTTGTCTCCTCCGTCCTCTCAATCACTCTTCATACATTCTCTAGATCTCCGTGTTGTCTCTCCGTCCTCTCAATCACTCTTCATACATTCTCTAGATCTCCGTGTTGTCTCTCCGTCCTCTCAATCACTCTTCATACATTCTCTAGATCTCCGTGTTGTCTCTCCGTCCTCTCAATCACTCTTCATACATTCTCTAGATCTCCGTGTTGTCTCTCCGTCCTCTCAATCACTCTTCATACATTCTCTAGATCTCCGTGTTGTCTCTCCGTCCTCTCAATCACTCTTCATACATTCTCTAGATCTCCGTGTTGTCTCTCCGTCCTCTCAATCACTCTTCATACATTCTCTAGATCTCCGTGTTGTCTCTCCGTCCTCTCAATCACTTCTTCATACATTCTCTAGATCTCCGTGTTGTCTCTCTCCGTCCTCTCAATCACTCTTCATACATTCTCTAGATCTCCGTGTTGTCTCTCCGTCCTCTCAATCACTCTTCATACATTCTCTAGATCTCCGTGTTGTCTCTCCGTCCTCTCAATCACTCTTCATACATTCTCTAGATCTCCGTGTTGTCTCTCCGTCCTCTCAATCACTCTTCATACATTCTCTAGATCTCCGTGTTGTCTCTCCGTCCTCTCAATCACTCTTCATACATTCTCTAGGTCTCCGTGTTGTCTCTCCGTCCTCTCAATCACTCTTCATACATTCTCTAGATCTCCGTGTTGTCTCTCCGTCCTCTCAATCACTCTTCATACATTCTCTAGATCTCCGTGTTGTCTCTCCGTCCTCTCAATCACTCTTCATACATTCTCTAGATCTCCGTGTTGTCTCTCCGTCCTCTCAATCACTCTTCATACATTCTCTAGATCTCCGTGTTGTCTCTCCGTCCTCTCAATCACTCTTCATACATTCTCTAGATCTCCGTGTTGTCTCTCCGTCCTTCAATCACTCTTCATACATTCTCTAGATCTCCGTGTTGTCTCTCCGTCCTCTCAATCACTCTTCATACATTCTCTAGATCTCCGTGTTGTCTCTCCGTCCTCTCAATCACTCTTCATACATTCTCTAGATCTCCGTGTTGTCTCTCCGTCCTCTCAATCACTCTCTTCATACATTCTCTAGATCTCCGTGTTGTCTCTCCGTCCTCCCTCAATCACTCTTCATACATTCTCTAGATCTCCGTGTTGTCTCTCCGTCCTCTCAATCACTCTTCATACATTCTCTAGATCTCCGTGTTGTCTCTCCGTCCTCTCAATCACTCTTCATACATTCTCTAGATCTCCGTGTTGTCTCTCCGTCCTCTCAATCACTCTTCATACATTCTCTAGATCTCCGTGTTGTCTCTCCGTCCTCTCAATCACTCTTCATACATTCTCTAGATCTCCGTGTTGTCTCTCCGTCCTCTCAATCACTCTCTGCATACATTCTCTAGATCTCCGTGTTGTCTCTCTCCGTCCTCTCAATCACTCTTCATACATTCTCTAGATCTCCGTGTTGTCTCTCCGTCCTCTCAATCACTCTTCATACATTCTCTAGATCTCCGTGTTGTCTCTCCGTCCTCTCAATCACTCTTCATACATTCTCTAGATCTCCGTGTTGTCTCTCCTCTCAATCACTCTTCATACATTCTCTAGATCTCCGTGTTGTCTCTCCGTCCTCTCAATCACTCTTCATACATTCTCTAGATCTCCGTGTTGTCTCTCCGTCCTCTCAATCACTCTTCATACATTCTCTAGATCTCCGTGTTGTCTCTCCTCTCAATCACTCTTCATACATTCTCTAGATCTCCGTGTTGTCTCTCCGTCCTCTCAATCACTCTTCATACATTCTCTAGATCTCCGTGTTGTCTCTCCGTCCTCTCAATCACTCTTCATACATTCTCTAGATCTCCGTGTTGTCTCTCCGTCCTCTCAATCACTCTTCATACATTCTCTAGATCTCCGTGTTGTCTCTCCGTCCTCTCAATCACTCTTCATACATTCTCTAGATCTCCGTGTTGTCTCTCCGTCCTCTCAATCACTCTTCATACATTCTCTAGATCTCCGTGTTGTCTCTCCGTCCTCTCAATCACTCTTCATACATTCTCTAGATCTCCGGGTTGTCTCTCCGTCCTCTCAATCACTCTTCATGTACATTCTCTAGATCTCCGTGTTGTCTCTCCGTCCTCTCAATCACTCTCTCATACATTCTCTAGATCTCCGTGTTGTCTCTCTCCTCTCAATCACTCTTCATACATTCTCTAGATCTCCGTGTTGTCTCTCCGTCCTCTCAATCACTCTTCATACATTCTCTAGATCTCCGTGTTGTCTCTCCGTCCTCTCAATCACTCTTCATACATTCTCTAGATCTCCGTGTTGTCTCTCCGTCCTCTCAATCACTCTTCATACATTCTCTAGATCTCCGTGTTGTCTCTCCGTCCTCTCAATCACTCTTCATACATTCTCTAGATCTCCGTGTTGTCTCTCCGTCCTCTCAATCACTCTTCATACATTCTCTAGATCTCCGTGTTGTCTCTCCTCTCAATCACTCTTCATACATTCTCTAGATCTCCGTGTTGTCTCTCCGTCCTCTCAATCACTCTTCATACATTCTCTAGATTTCCGTGTTGTCTCTTCTCTCAATCACTCTTCATACATTCTCTAGATCTCCGTGTTGTCTCTCCGTCCTCTCAATCACTCTTCATACATTCTCTAGATCTCCGTGTTGTCTCTCCGTCCTCTCAATCACTCTTCATACATTCTCTAGATCTCCGTGTTGTCTCTCCGTCCTCTCAATCACTCTTCATACATTCTCTAGATCTCCGTGTTGTCTCTCCGTCCTCTCAATCACTCTTCATACATTCTCTAGATCTCCGTGTTGTCTCTCCGTCCTCTCAATCACTCTTCATACATTCTCTAGATCTCCAAGTGTTGTCTCTCTGCCCTTCCCAATCACTCTTTCATATCATTCTCTAGGATCTCCCGGGTGTAAGTTGTCTCCGTCCGCTCAATCACTTTCATACATTCTCTAGATCTCTCGTCCTCAATCATCATCTCTTCAGTTGTCTCTCCGTCCTCTCAATCACTTTCATACATTCTCTAGATCTCCGTGTTGTCTCTCCGTCCTCTCAATCACTCTTCATACATTCTCTAGATCTCCGTGTTGTCTCTCCGTCCTCTCAATCACTCTTCATACATTCTCTAGATCTTGCCGTGTTGTCTCTCCGTCCTCTCAATCACTCTTCTTCATACATTTCCCTAGATTTCCGTGTTACTCGTCCTCTCAATCACTCTTCACATTCTAGGCCTGTGTTGTCTCTCCGTCCTCTTCAATCACTCTTCATACATTCTCTAGATCTCCGTGTTGTCTCTCCGTCCCTCTCAATCACTCTCTTCTTCATACATTCTTTCTAGATTCCGTGTTTGGTTCTCCGTCCTCTCAATCACTTCATACATTCTCTAGACCGTGTTGTCTCTCCTTCTCAATCACTCTTCATACATTCTCTAGATCTCCGTGTTGTCTCTCCGTCTTCTCAATCACTCGGATATCTTCTAGATTCCTGTGTTGTTCCTCCGTCTTCTCAATCACTCTTCATACACTCTTCTGATTCCGGTTGTCTCTCCGTCCTCTCAATCACTCTTTCATACATCTTTCGATCCTCGTAGCACCCTCCTCTCAATCACTCTTCATACATTCTCTAGATCTCCGTGTTGTCTTCTCTCAATCACTCTTCATACATTCTCTAGATCTCCGTGTTGTCTCTCCGTCCTCTCAATCACTCTTCATACATTCTCTAGATCTCCGTGTTGTCTCTCCGTCCTCTCAATCACTCTTCTTACATATCTCTAGATCTCCGTGTTGTCTCTCCGTCCTCTCAATCACTCTTCATACATTCTCTAGATCTCCGTGTTGTCTCTCCGTCCTCTCAATCACTCTTCATACATTCTCTAGATCTCCGTGTTGTCTCTCCGCTCAATCACTCTTCATACATTCTCTAGATCTCCGTGTTGTCTCTCCGTCCTCTCAATCACTCTTCATACATTCTCTAGATCTCCGTGTTGTCTCTCCGTCCTCTCAATCACTCTTCATACATTCTCTAGATCTCCGTGTTGTCTCTCCGTCCTCTCAATCACTCTTCATACATTCTCTAGATCTCCGTGTTGTCTCTCCGTCCTCTCAATCACTCTTCATACATTCTCTAGATCTCCGTGTTGTCTCTCCGTCCTCTCAATCACTCTTCATACATTCTCTAGATCTCCGTGTTGTCTCTCGTCCTCTCAATCACTCTTCATACATTCTCTAGATCTCCGTGTTGTCTCTCCGTCCTCTCAATCACTCTTCATACATTCTCTAGATCTCCGTGTTGTCTCTCCGTCCTCTCAATCACTCTTCATACATTCTCTAGATCTCCGTGTTGTCTCTCCGTCCTCTCAATCACTCTTCATACATTCTCTAGATCTCCGTGTTGTCTCTCCGTCCTCTCAATCACTCTTCATACATTCTCTAGATCTCCGTGTTGTCTCTCCGTCCTCTCAATCACTCTTCATACATTCTCTAGATCTCCGTGTTGTCTCTCCGTCCTCTCAATCACTCTTCATACATTCTCTAGATCTCCGTGTTGTCTCTCCGTCCTCTCAATCACTCTTCATACATTCTCTAGATCTCCGTGTTGTCTCTCCGTCCTCTCAATCACTCTTCATACATTCTCTAGATCTCCGTGTTGTCTCTCCGTCCTCTCAATCACTCTTCATACATTCTCTAGATCTCCGTGTTGTCTCTCCGTCCTCTCAATCACTCTTCATACATTCTCTAGATCTCCGTGTTGTCTCTCCGTCCTCTCAATCACTCTTCATACATTCTCTAGATCTCCGTGTTGTCTCTCCGTCCTCTCAATCACTCTTCATACATTCTCTAGATCTCCGTGTTGTCTCTCCGTCCTCTCAATCACTCTTCATACATTCTCTAGATCTCAGTGTTGTCTCTCCGTCCTCTCAATCACTCTTCCATACATTCTCTAGATCTCCGTGTTGTCTCTCCGTCCTCTCAATCACTCTTCATACATTCTCTAGATCTCCGTGTTGTCTCTCCGTCCTCTCAATCACTCTTCATACATTCTCTAGATCTCCGTGTTGTCTCTCCGTCCTCTCAATCACTCTTCATACATTCTCTAGATCTCCCGTGTTGTCTCTCCGTCCTCTCAATCACTCTTCATACATTCTCTAGATCTCCGTGTTGTCTCTCCGTCCTCTCAATCACTCTTCATACATTCTCTAGATCTCCGTGTTGTCTCTCCGTCCTCTCAATCACTCTTCATACATTCTCTAGATCTCCGTGTTGTTCTCCGTCCTCTCAATCACTCTTCATACATTCTCTAGATCCTTCCGTGTGCTCTCCTCCTCTCAATCCTCTTCATACATTCTCTAGATCTCCGTGTTGTCTCCTCCTCTCAATCACTCTTCATACATTCTCTAGATCTCCGTGTTGTCTCTCCGTCCTCTCAATCACTCTTCATACATTCTCTAGATCTCCGTGTTGTCTCTCCGTCCTCTCAATCACTCTTCATACATTCTCTAGATCTCCGTGTTGTCTCTCCTCCTCTCAATCACTCTTCATACATTCTCTAGATCTCCGTGTTGTCTCCTCCGTCCTCTCAATCACTCTTCATACATTCTCTAGATCTCCGTGTTGTCTCTCCGTCCTCTCAATCACTCTTCATACATTCTCTAGATCTCCGTGTTGTCTCTCCGTCCTCTCAATCACTCTTCATACATTCTCTAGATCTCCGTGTTGTCTCTCCGTCCTCTCAATCACTCTTCATACATTCTCTAGATCTCCGTGTTGTCTCTCCGTCCTCTCAATCACTCTTCATACATTCTCTAGATCTCCGTGTTGTCTCTCCGTCCTCTCAATCACTCTTCATACATTCTCTAGATCTCCGTGTTGTCTCTCCGTCCTCTCAATCACTCTTCATACATTCTCTAGATCTCCGTGTTGTCTCTCCGTCCTCTCAATCACTCTTCATACATTCTCTAGATCTCCGTGTTGTCTCCCTCCTCTCAATCACTCTTCATACATTCTCTAGATCTCCGTGTTGTCTCTCCGTCCTCTCAATCACTCTTCATACATTCTCTAGATCTCCGTGTTGTCTCTTCCTCTCAATCACTCTTCATACATTCTCTAGATCTCCGTGTTGTCTCTCCGTCCTCTCAATCACTCTTCATACATTCTCTAGATCTCCGTGTTGTCTCTCCGTCCTCTCAATCACTCTTCATACATTCTCTAGATCTCCGTGTTGTCTCTCCGTCCTCTCAATCACTCTTCATACATTCTCTAGATCTCCGTGTTGTCTCTCCGTCCTCTCAATCACTCTTCATACATTCTCGTAGATCTCCATGTTGTCTCTCCGTCCTCTCAATCACTCTTCATACATTCTCTAGATCTCCGTGTTGTCTCTCCGTCCTCTCAATCACTCTTCATACATTCTCTAGATCTCCGTGTTGTCTCTCCGTCCTCTCAATCACTCTTCATACATTCTCTAGATCTCCGTGTTGTCTCTCCGTCCTCTCAATCACTCTTCATACATTCTCTAGATCTCCGTGTTGTCTCTCCGTCCTCTCAATCACTCTTCATACATTCTCTAGATCTCCGTGTTGTCTCTCCGTCCTCTCAATCACTCTTCATACATTCTCTAGATCTCCGTGTTGTCTCTCCTCTCTCAATCACTCTTCATACATTCTCTAGATCTCCGTGTTGTCTCTCCGTCCTCTCAATCACTCTTCATACATTCTCTAGATCTCCGTGTTGTCTCTCCGTCCTCTCAATCACTCTTCATACATTCTCTAGATCTCCGTGTTGTCTCTCCGTCCTCTCAATCACTCTTCATACATTCTCTAGATCTCCGTGTTGTCTCTCCGTCCTCTCAATCACTCTTCATACATTCTCTAGATCTCCGTGTTGTCTCTCCGTCCTCTCAATCACTCTTCATACATTCTCTAGATCTCCGTGTTGTCTCTCCGTCCTCTCAATCACTCTTCATACATTCTCTAGATCTCCGTGTTGTCTCTCCGTCCTCTCAATCACTCTTCATACATTCTCTAGATCTCCGTGTTGTCTCTCCGTCCTCTCAATCACTCTTCATACATTCTCTAGATCTCCGTGTTGTCTCTCCGTCCTCTCAATCACTCTTCATACATTCTCTAGATCTCCGTGTTGTCTCTCCGTCCTCTCAATCACTCTTCATACATTCTCTAGATCTCCGTGTTGTCTCTCCGTCCTCTCAATCACTCTTCATACATTCTCTAGATCTCCGTGTTGTCTCTCCGTCCTCTCAATCACTCTTCATACATTCTCTAGATCTCCGTGTTGTCTCTCCGTCCTCTCAGTCACTCTTCATACATTCTCTAGATCTCCGTGTTGTCTCTCCGTCCTCTCAATCACTCTTCATACATTCTCTAGATCTCCGTGTTGTCTCTCCGTCCTCTCAATCACTCTTCATACATTCTCTAGATCTCCGTGTTGTCTCTCCGTCCTCTCAATCACTCTTCATACATTCTCTAGATCTCCGTGTTGTCTCTCCGTCCTCTCAATCACTCTTCATACATTCTCTAGATCTCCGTGTTGTCTCTCCGTCCTCTCAATCACTCTTCATACATTCTCTAGATCTCCGTGTTGTCTCTCCGTCCTCTCAATCACTCTTCATACATTCTCTAGATCTCCGTGTTGTCTCTCCGTCCTCTCAATCACTCTTCATACATTCTCTAGATCTCCGTGTTGTCTCTCCGTCCTCTCAATCACTCTTCATACATTCTCTAGATCTCCGTGTTGTCTCTCCGTCCTCTCAATCACTCTTCATACATTCTCTAGATCTCCGTGTTGTCTCTCCGTCCTCTCAATCACTCTTCATACATTCTCTAGATCTCCGTGTTGTCTCTCCGTCCTCTCAATCACTCTTCATACATTCTCTAGATCTCCGTGTTGTCTCTCCGTCCTCTCAATCACTCTTCATACATTCTCTAGATCTCCGTGTTGTCTCTCCGTCCTCTCAATCACTCTTCATACATTCTCTAGATCTCCGTGTTGTCTCTCCGTCCTCTCAATCACTCTTCATACATTCTCTAGATCTCCGTGTTGTCTCTCCGTCCTCTCAATCACTCTTCATACATTCTCTAGATCTCCGTGTTGTCTCTCCGTCCTCTCAATCACTCTTCATACATTCTCTAGATCTCCGTGTTGTCTCTCCTCTCAATCACTCTTCATACATTCTCTAGATCTCCGTGTTGTCTCTCCGTCCTCTCAATCACTCTTCATACATTCTCTAGATCTCCGTGTTGTCAATCTCCGTCCTCTCAATCACTCTTCATACATTCTCTAGATCTCCATGTTGTCTCTCCGTCCTCTCAATCACTCTTCATACATTCTCTAGATCTCCGTGTTGTCTCTCCGTCCTCTCAATCACTCTTCATACATTCTCTAGATCTCCGTGTTGTCTCTCCGTCCTCTCAATCACTCTTCATACATTCTCTAGATCTCCGTGTTGTTCAATCTCCGTCCTCTCAATCACTCTTCTTCATACATTCTCTAGATCTCCGTGTTGTCTCCTCCGTCCTCTCAATCACTCTTCTTCATACATTCTCTAGATCTCCTTGTGTTGTCTCTCCGTCCTCTCAATCACTCTTCATACATTCTCTAGATCTCCGTGTTGTCTCTCCGTCCTCTCAATCACTCTTCATACATTCTCTAGATCTCCGTGTTGTCTCTCCGTCCTCTCAATCACTCTTCATACATTCTCTAGATCTCCGTGTTGTCTCTCCGTCCTCTCAATCACTCTTCATACATTCTCTAGATCTCCGTGTTGTCTCTCCGTCCTCTCAATCACTCTTCATACATTCTCTAGATCTCCGTGTTGTCTCTCCGTCCTCTCAATCACTCTTCATACATTCTCTAGATCTCCGTGTTGTCTCTCCGTCCTCTCAATCACTCTTCATACATTCTCTAGATCTCCGTGTTGTCTCTCCTCTCAATCACTCTTCATACATTCTCTAGATCTCCGTGTTGTCTCTCCTCTCAATCACTTTCTTCATACATTCTCTAGATCTCCGTGTTGTCTCTCCGTCCTCTCAATCACTCTTCATACATTCTCTAGATCTCCGTGTTGTCTCTCCGTCCTCTCAATCACTCTTCATACATTCTCTAGATCTCCGTGTTGTCTCTCCGTCCCTCTCAATCACTCTTCATACATTCTCTAGATCTCCGTATTGTCTCTCCGTCCTCTCAATCACTCTTCATACATTCTCTAGATCTCCGTGTTGTCTCTCCGTCCTCTCAATCACTCTTCATACATTCTCTAGATCTCCGTGTTGTCTCTCCGTCCTCTCAATCACTCTTCATACATTCTCTAGATCTCCGTGTTGTCTCTCCGTCCTCTCATCTACTCTTCTATACATTCTCTAGATCTCCGTGTTGTCTCTCCGTCCTCTCAATCACTCTTCTTACATTCTCTAGATCTCCGCAAATACCTCTCCGCTGTCCTCTCAATCACTCTTCACTTCTGATCTCCGTGTTGTCTCTCTGTCCTCTCAATCACTCTTCATACATTCTCTAGATCTCGTGTGTTGTCTCTCCGTCCTCTCAATCACTCTTCATACATTCTCTAGATCTCTCGTGTTGTCTCTCCGTCCTTCAATCACTCTTCATATACATTCTCTAGATCTCCGTGTTGTCTCTCTCCGTCCTCTCAATCACTCTTCATACATTCTCTAGATCTCCGTGTTGTCTCTCCGTCCTCTTCCAATCACTCTTCATACATTCTCTAGATCTCCGTGTTGTCTCTCCGTCCTCTCAATCACTCTTCATACATTCCCTAGATCTCCGTGTTGTCTCTCCGTCTTCTCAATCACTCTTCATACATTCTCTAGATCTCGTGTTGTCTCTCCTCTCAATCACTCTTCATACATTCTCTAGTGTTGTCTCTCCGTCCTCTCAATCACTCTTCAGTACATTCTCTAGATTTCCGTGTTGTCTCCCGTCCTCTCAATCACTCTTCATACATTCTCTAGATCTCCGTGTTGTCTCTCCGTCCTCTCAATCACTCTTCATACATTCTCTAGATCTCCGTGTTGTCTCTCCTGTCCTCTCAATCTACTCTCTTCATATTCTAGATCTCTCTAGATCTCCGTGTTGTCTCTCCGTCCTCCTCAATCACTTCATACATTCTCTAGATTTCCAGTGTTGTCTCCTCCTCTCATAATCACTCTTCATACATTCTCTAGATCTCCGTGTTATCTCTCCGTCCTCTCAATCACTCTTCAGCTACATTCCTCTAGGATCTCCGTGTTGTCTCTCCGTCTTCAATCACTCTTCATACATTCTCTAGATTCCGTGTTGTCTCTCTGTCCTCTCAATAACTCTTCTGGCGCATTTCCTAGATCTCCGTGTTGTTCTCCTCTCAATCACTATACATTCCTCTAGATCTCCAAGCATTCTCCAATCAACAATTTCACATTCTCTATGACTCCCGTGTTGTCTCCTCCGCTTAACTCTTCATACATTCTCTAAATTCCAAAATGTTCTCTCCGTCCTCTCAATCACTCTTCATACATTCTCTAGATCTCCGTGTTGTCTCTCCGTCCTCTCAATCAATTCTTCATACATTCTCTAGATCTCCGTGTTGTCTCTCCGTCCTCTCAATCACTCTTCATACATTCTCTAGATCTCCGTGTTGTCTCTCCGTCCTCTCAATCACTCTTCATACATTCTCTAGATCTCCGTGTTGTCTCTCCGTCCTCTCAATCACTCTTCATACATTCTCTAGATCTCCGTGTTGTCTCTCCGTCCTCTCAATCACTCTTCATACATTCTCTAGATCTCCGTGTTGTCTCTCTCCTCTCAATCACTCTTCATACATTCTCTAGATCTCCGTGTTGTCTCTCCGTCCTCTCAATCACTCTTCATACATTCTCTAGATCTCCGTGTTGTCTCTCCTCCTCTCAATCACTCTTCATACATTCTCTAGATCTCCGTGTTGTCTCTCCGTCCTCTCAATCACTCTTCATACATTCTCTAGATCTCCGTGTTGTCTCTCCGTCCTCTCAATCACTCTTCATACATTCTCTAGATCTCCGTGTTGTCTCTCCGTCCTCTCAATCACTCTTCATACATTCTCTAGATCTCCGTGTTGTCTCTCCGTCCTCTCAATCACTCTTCATACATTCTCTAGATCTCCGTGTTGTCTCTCCGTCCTCTCAATCACTCTTCATACATTCTCTAGATCTCCGTGTTGTCTCTCCGTCCTCTCAATCACTCTTCATACATTCTCTAGATCTCCGTGTTGTCTCTCCGTCCTCTCAATCACTCTTCATACATTCTCTAGATCTCCGTGTTGTCTCTCCGTCCTCTCAATCACTCTTCATACATTCTCTAGATCTCCGTGTTGTCTCTCCGTCCTCTCAATCACTCTTCATACATTCTCTAGATCTCCGTGTTGTCTCTCCGTCCTCTCAATCACTCTTCATACATTCTCTAGATCTCCGTGTTGTCTCTCCGTCCTCTCAATCACTCTTCATACATTCTCTAGATCTCCGTGTTGTCTCTCCGTCCTCTCAATCACTCTTCATACATTCTCTAGATCTCCGTGTTGTCTCTCCGTCCTCTCAATCACTCTTCATACATTCTCTAGATCTCCGTGTTGTCTCTCCGTCCTCTCAATCACTCTTCATACATTCTCTAGATCTCCGTGTTGTCTCTCCTCTCAATCACTCTTCATACATTCTCTAGATCTCCGTGTTGTCTCTCCGTCCTCTCAATCACTCTTCATACATTCTCTAGATCTCCGTGTTGTCTCTCCGTCCTCTCAATCACTCTTCATACATTCTCTAGATCTCCGTGTTGTCTCTCCGTCCTCTCAATCACTCTTCATACATTCTCTAGATCTCCGTGTTGTCTCTCCGTCCTCTCAATCACTCTTCATACATTCTCTAGATCTCCGTGTTGTCTCTCCGTCCTCTCAATCACTCTTCATACATTCTCTAGATCTCCGTGTTGTCTCTCCGTCCTCTCAATCACTCTTCATACATTCTCTAGATCTCCGTGTTGTCTCTCCGTCCTCTCAATCACTCTTCATACATTCTCTAGATCTCCGTGTTGTCTCTCCGTCCTCTCAATCACTCTTCATACATTCTCTAGATCTCCGTGTTGTCTCTCCGTCCTCTCAATCACTCTTCATACATTCTCTAGATCTCCGTGTTGTCTCTCCGTCCTCTCAATCACTCTTCATACATTCTCTAGATCTCCGTGTTGTCTCTCCGTCCTAAGGTTCTCCTCTCAATCACTCTTCATACATTCTCTAGATCTCCGTGTTGTCTCTCCGTCCTCTCAATCACTCTTCATACATTCTCTAGATCTCTCGTGTTGTCTCTCCGTCCTCTCAATCACTCTTCATACATTCTCTAGATCTCCGTGTTGTCTCTCCGTCCTCTCAATCACTCTTCATACATTCTCTAGATCTCCGTGTTGTCTCTCCGTCCTCTCAACCACTTCCTTCATACATTCTCTAGATCTCCGTGTTGTCTCTCCGTCCTCTCAATCACTCTTCATACATTCTCTAGATCTCCGTGTTGTCTCTCCGTCCTCTCACTCTTCATATCGATCTCCAAGCACATCGTCCTCTCTCAATCACTCTTCATACATTCTCTAGATCTCCGTGTTGTCTCTCTCGTCCTCTCAATCACACTTCATACATTCTCTAGATCTCCGTGTTGTCTCTCCTCTCTCAATCACTCTTCACATACATTCTGATCTCCGTGTTGTCTCTCCTCTCAATCACTCTTCATACATTCTCTAGATCTCCGTGTTGTCTCTCCGTCCTCTCAATCACTCTTCATACATTCTCTAGATCTCCGTGTTGTCTCTCCGTCCTCTCAATCACTCTTCATACATTCTCTAGATCTCCGTGTTGTCTCTCCGTCCTCTCAATCACTCTTCATACATTCTCTAGATCTCCGTGTTGTCTCTCCTCCTCAATCACTCTTCATACATTCTCTAGATCTCCGTGTTGTCTCTCCGTCCTCTCAATCACTCTTCACATTCTCTAGATCCCGCTGTTCCTCCGTCCTCTCAATCACTCTTCATACATTCTCTAGATCTCCGTGTTGTCTCTCCTCTCAATCACTCTTCATACATTCTCTTTAGATCTCCGTGTTGTCTCTCCGTCCTCTCAATCACTCTTGTCATACATTCTCTAGATCTCCGTGTATTGTTCTCTCCGTCCTCTCAATCACTCTTCATACATTCTCTAGATCTCCGTGTTGTCTCTCCGTCCTCTCAATCACTCTTCATACATTCTCTAGATCTCCGTGTTGTCTCTCCGTCCTCTCAATCACTCTTCATACATTCCCTAGATTCTCCGTGTTGTCTCTCCGTCCTCTCAATCACTCTTCATACATTCTCTAGATCTCCGTGTTGTCTCTCCGTCCTCTCAATCACTCTTCATACATTCTCTAGATCTCCGTGTTGTCTCTCCGTCCTCTCAATCACTTACTTCTCATACATTCTCTAGATCTCCGTGTTGTCTCTCCGTCCTCTCAATCACTCTTCATACATTCTCTAGATCTCCGTGTTGTCTCTCCGTCCTCTCAATCACTCTTCATACATTCTCTAGATCTCCGTGTTGTCTCTCCGTCCTCCTCAATCACTCTTCATACATTCTCTAGATCTCCGTGTTGTCTCCTCCACACTCTTCATACATTCTCAGATATCTCCGTGTTGTCTCTCCTCTCAATCACTCTTCATACATTCTCCCTAGATCTCCGTGTTGTTCCCTCCGTCCTCTCAATCACTCTTCATACATTCTCCCCTAGATCTCCGTGTTGTCTCTCCTCTCACTCTTCATACATTCTCTAGATCTCCGTGTTGTTCCTCTCAATCACTCTTCATACATTCTCTAGATCTCCAAATGTTGTCTCTCCGTCCTCCTCAATCACTCTTCATACATTCTCTAGATATCTCCCGTGTTGTCTCTCCGTCCTTCTCAATCACTCTTCATACATTTCTCTAGATCTCCGTGTTGTCTCTCCGCTCCTCTCAATCACTCTTCATACATTCTCTAGATCTCCGTGTTGTCTCTCCGTCCTCTCAATCACTCTTCATACATTCTCTAGATCTCCGTGTTGTTCTCTCCGTCCTCTTCAATCACTCTTCATACATTCTCTAGATCTCCGTGTTGTCTCTCCGTCCTCTCAATCACTTTCTTCATACATTCTCTAGATCTCCGTGTTGTCTCTCCGTCCCTCTCAATCACTCTTCATACCATTCCCCTAGATCTCCGTGTTGTCTCTCCGTCCTCTCAATCACTCTTCATACATTCTCTAGATCTCCGTGTTGTCTCTCCGTCCTCTCAATCACTCTTCATACATTCTCTAGATCTCCGTGTTGTCTCTCCGTCCTCCTCTAATCACTCTTCATACATTCTCCGTGTTGATCTCCATACGTGTTGTCTCTCCGTCCTCTCAATCACTCTTCATACATTCTCTAGATCTCCGTGTTGTCTCTCCGTCCTCTCAATCACTTCTTCATACATTCTCTAGATTCTCCGTGTTGTCTCTCCGTCCTTTCAATCACACTTCATACATTCTCTAGATCTCCGTGTTGTCTCTCCTCTCAATACTCTTCATACATTCTCTAGATCTCCGTGTTGTCTCTCCTCTCAATCACTCTTCATACATTCTCTAGATCTCCGTGTTGTCTCTCCGTCCTCTCAATCACTCTTCTTCATACATTCTCTAGATCTCCGTGTTGTCTCTCCGTCTTCTCAATCACTCTTCATACATTCTCTAGATCTCCGTGTTGTCTCTCCTTCAATCCTCAACATCACTCTTCATACATTCTCTAGATCTCCGTGTTGTCTCTCCTTCAATCCTCTCAATCACTCTTCATACATTCTCTCTAGATCTCCGTGTTGTCTCTCCGTCCTCTCAATCACTCTTCATACATTCTCTAGATCTCCGTGTTGTCTCTCCGTCCTCTCAATCACTCTTCATACATTCTCTAGATCTCCGTGTTGTCTCTCCGTCCTCTCAATCACTCTTCATACATTCTCTAGATCTCCGTGTTGTCTCTCCGTCCTCTCAATCACTCTTCATACATTCCCCTCTCTAGATCTCCGTGTTGTCTCTCCGTCCTCTCAATCACTCTTCATACATTCTCTAGATCTCCGTGTTGTCTCTCCGTCCTCTCAATCACTCTTCATACATTCTCTAGATCTCCGTGTTGTCTCTCCGTCCTCTCAATCACTCTTCATACATTCTCTAGATCTCCGTGTTGTCTCTCCTCTCAATCACTCTTCATACATTCTCTAGATCTCCGTGTTGTCTCTCCGTCCTCTCAATCACTCTTCATACATTCTCTAGATCTCCGTGTTGTCTCTCCGTCCTCTTCAATCACTCTTCATACATTCTCTAGATCTCCGTGTTGTCTCTCCGTCCTCTCAATCACTCTTCATACATTCTCTAGATCTCCGTGTTGTCTCTCCGTCCTCTCAATCACTCTTCATACATTCTCTAGATCTCCGTGTTGTCTCTCCGTCCTCTCAATCACTCTTCATACATTCTCTAGATCTCCGTGTTGTCTCTCCGTCCTCTCAATCACTCTTCATACATTCTCTAGATCTCCGTGTTGTCTCTCCGTCCTCTCAATCACTCTCTCATACATTCTCTAGATCTCCGTGTTGTCTCTCCGTCCTCTCAATCACTCTTCATACATTCTCTAGATCTCCGTGTTGTCTCTCCGTCCTCTCAATCACTCTTCATACATTCTCTAGATCTCCGTGTTGTCTCTCCGTCCTCTCAATCACTCTTCATACATTCTCTAGATCTCCGTGTTGTCTCTCCGTCCTCTCAATCACTCTTCATACATTCTCTAGATCTCCGTGTTGTCTCTCCCCCGTCCTCTCAATCACTCTTCATACATTCTCTAGATCTCCGTGTTGTCTCTCCGTCCTCTCAATCACTCTTCATACATTCTCTAGATCTCCGTGTTGTCTCTCCGTCCTCTCAATCACTCTTCATACATTCTCTAGATCTCCGTGTTGTCTCTCCGTCCTCTCAATCACTCTTCATACATTCTCTAGATCTCCGTGTTGTCTCTCCGTCCTCTCAATCACTCTTCATACATTCTCTAGATCTCCGTGTTGTCTCTCCGTCCTCTCAATCACTCTTCATACATTCCCTAGATCTCCGTGTTGTCTCTCCGTCTTCTCAATCACTCTTCATACATTCTCTAGATCTCCGTGTTGTCTCTCCGTCCTCTCAATCACTCTTCATACATTCTCTAGATCTCCGTGTTGTCTCTCCGTCCTCTCAATCACTCTTCATACATTCTCTAGATCTCCGTGTTGTCTCTCCTCTCAATCACTCTTCATACATTCTCTAGATCTCCGTGTTGTCTCTCCGTCCTCTCAATCACTCTTCATACATTCTCTAGATCTCCGTGTTGTCTCTCCGTCCTCTCAATCACTCTTCATACATTCTCTAGATCTCCGTGTTGTCTCTCCGTCCTCTCAATCACTCTTCATACATTCTCTAGATCTCCGTGTTGTCTCTCCGTCCTCTCAATCACTCTTCATACATTCTCTAGATCTCCGTGTTGTCTCTCCGTCCTCTCAATCACTCTTCATACATTCTCTAGATCTCCGCTGTAAGCGTCTCCCGTCCTCTCAATCACTCTTCATACATTCTCTAGATCTCCGTGTTGTCTCTCCGTCCTCTCAATCACTCTTCATACATTCTCTAGATCTCCGTGTTGTCTCTCCCGTCCTCTCAATCACTCTTCATACATTCTCTAGATCTCCGTGTTGTCTCTCCGTCCTCTCAATCACTCTTCATACATTCTCTAGATCTCCGTGTTGTCTCTCCGTCCTCTCAATCACTCTTCATACATTCTCTAGATCTCCGTGTTGTCTCTCCGTCCTCTCAATCACTCTTCATACATTCTCTAGATCTCCGTGTTGTCTCTCCGTCCTCTCAATCACTCTTCATACATTCTCTAGATCTCCGTGTTGTCTCTCCGTCCTCTCAATCACTCTTCATACATTCTCTAGATCTCCGTGTTGTCTCTCCGTCCTCTCAATCACTCTTCATACATTCTCTAGATCTCCGTGTTGTCTCTCCGTCCTCTCAATCACTCTTCATACATTCTCTAGATCTCCGTGTTGTCTCTCCGTCCTCTCAATCACTCTTCATACATTCTCTAGGTCTCCGTGTTGTCTCTCCGTCCTCTCAATCACTCTTCATACATTCTCTAGATCTCCGTGTTGTCTCTCCGTCCTCTCAATCACTCTTCATACATTCCCTAGATCTCCGTGTTGTCTCTCCGTCTTCTCAATCACTCTTCATACATTCTCTAGATCTCCGTGTTGTCGCTCCGTCCTCTCAATCACTCTTCATACATTCTCTAGATCTCCGTGTTGTCTCTCCGTCCTCTCAATCACTCTTCATACATTCTCTAGATTTCCGTGTTGTCTCTTCCTCTCAATCACTCTTCATACATTCTCTAGATCTCCGTGTTGTCTCTCCGTCCTCTCAATCACTCTTCATACATTCTCTAGAACTCCGTGTTGTCTCTCCGTCCTCTCAATCACTCTTCATACATTCTCTAGATCTCCATGCCACGCCCTCTCCGTCCTCTCAATCAACGCCCTCTCCTTCAGCCCTCTTCTAGATCTCCGTATTGTCTCTCTCGTCACTCGCAATCACTCTTCATACATTCTCTCAGATCTCCGTCGTGTTGTCTCTCTTCCTTCCTCCCACCTCACTCTTCATACACATTCTCTAGATCTCCGTGTTGTCTCTCCGTCCTCTCAATCACTCTTCATACATTCTCTAGATCTCCGTGTGTTGTCTCTCCGTTTTTTATCTCTTTTTTCTTCTCCTTTCTACTTTTGTTGTGTTTTCCCTCTCAATCACTCTTCATACATTCTCTAGATCTCCGTGTTGTCTCTCCGTCCTCTCAATCACTCTTCATACATTCTCTAGATCTCCGTGTTGTCTCTCCGTCCTCTCAATCACTCTTCATACATTCTCTAGATCTCCGTGTTGTCTCTCCGTCCTCTCAATCACTCTTCATACATTCTCTAGATCTCCGTGTTGTCTCTCCGTCCTCTCAATCACTCTTCATACATTCTCTAGATCTCCGTGTTGTCTCTCCGTCCTCTCAATCACTCTTCATACATTCTCTAGATCTCCGTGTTGTCTCTCCGTCCTCTCAATCACTCTTCATACATTCTCTAGATCTCCGTGTTGTCTCTCCGTCCTCTCAATCACTCTTCATACATTCTCTAGATCTCCGTGTTGTCTCTCCGTCCTCTCAATCACTCTTCATACATTCTCTAGATCTCCGTGTTGTCTCTCCGTCCTCTCAATCACTCTTCATACATTCTCTAGATCTCCGTGTTGTCTCTCCGTCCTCTCAATCACTCTTCATACATTCTCTAGATCTCCGTGTTGTCTCCTCCTCTCAATCACTCTTCATACATTCTCTAGATCTCCGTGTTGTCTCTCCCTCTCAATCACTCTTCATACATTCTCTAGATCTCCGTGTTGTCTCTCCGTCCTCTCAATCACTCTTCATACATTCTCTAGATCTCCGTGTTGTCTCTCCGTCCTCTCAATCACTCTTCATACATTCTCTAGATCTCCGTGTTGTCTCTCCGTCCTCTCAATCACTCTTCATACATTCTCAGATCTCCGTGTTGTCTCTCTGTCCTCTCAATCACTCTTCATACATTCTCTAGATCTCAGTGTTGTCTCTCCGTCCTCTCAATCACTCTTCATAGTTTCTCTAGATCTCTCCGTGTAGTCTCTCCGTCCTCTCAATCACTCTTCATACATTCTCTAGATCTCCGTGTTGTCTCTCCGTCCTCTCAATCACTCTTCCCATACATTCTCTAGATCTCCGTGTTGTCTCTCCGTCCTCTCAATCACTCTCATACATTCTCTAGATCTCCGTGTTGTCTCTCCGTCCTCTCAATCACTCTTCATACATTCTCTAGATCTCCGTGTTGATCTCTCCGTCCTCTCAATCACTCTTCATACATTCTCTAGATCTCCGTGTTGTCTCTCCGTCCTCTCAATCACTCTTCATACATTCTCTAGATCTCCGTGTTGTCTTCTCCGTCCTCTCAATCACTCTTCATACATTCTCTAGATCTCCGTGTTGTCTCTCCGTCCTCTCAATCACTCTTCATACATTCTCTAGATCTCCGTGTTGTTCCCCCGTCCTCTCAATCACTCTTCATGGATTCTCTAGATCTCCGTGTTGTCTCTCCGTCCTCTCAATCACTCTTCATACATTCTCTAGATCTCCGTGTTGTCTCTCCGTCCTCTCAATCACTCTTCATACATTCTCTAGATCTCCGTGTTGTCTCTCCGTCCTCTCAATCACTCTTCATACATTCTCTAGATCTCCGTGTTGTCTCTCCGTCCTCTCAATCACTCTTCATACATTCTCTAGATCTCCGTGTTGTCTCTCCGTCCCTCTCAATCACTCTTCATACATTCTCTAGATCTCCGTGTTTCTCTCCTCTCAATCACTCTTCATACATTCTCTAGATCTCCGTGTTGTCTCTCCTCTCAATCACTCTTCATACATTCTCTAGATCTCCGTGTTGTCTCTCCGTCCTCTCAATCACTCTTCATACATTCTCTAAATCTCCGTGTTGTCTCTCCGTCCTCTCAATCACTATTCATACATTCTCTAGATCTCCGTGTTGTCTCTCCGTCCTCTCAATCACTCTTCATACATTCTCTAGATCTCCGTGTTGTCTCTAATCCTCTAGATCACTTTCTCCAAACCTTCTCTAGATCTCCTTGTTCTCTCTCAGTCCTCTCAATCACTCTTCATACATTCTCCTAGATCTCCGTGTTGTCTCCGTCCTCTCAATCACTCTTCATACATTCTCTAGATCTCCGTGTTTGTCTCTCCGTCCTCTCAATCCCTCTTCATACATTCTCTAGATCTCCGTGTTGTCTCTCCGTCCTCTCAATCACTCTTCATACATTCTCTAGATCTCCGTGTTGTCTCTCCGTCTTCTCAATCACTTCTTCATACATTCTCTAGATCTCCGTGTTGTCTCCCGTCCTCTCAATCACTCTTCATCCATTCTCTAGATCTCCGTGTTGTCTCTCCGTCCTCTCAATCACTCTTCATACATTCTCTAGATCTCCGTGTTGTCTCTCGTCCTCTCAATCACTCTTCATACATTCTCTAGATCTCCGTGTTGTCTCTCCGTCCTCTCAATCACTCTTCATACATTCTCTAGATCTCCGTGTTGTCTCTCCGTCCTCTCAATCACTCTTCATACATTCTCTAGATCTCCGTGTTGTCTCTCCGTCCTCTCAATCACTCTTCATACATTCTCTAGATCTCCGTGTTGTCTCTCCGTCCTCTCAATCACTCTTCATACATTCTCTAGATCTCCGTGTTGTCTCTCCTCTCAATCACTCTTCATACATTCTCTAGATCTCCGTGTTGTCTCTCCGTCCTCTCAATCACTCTTCATACATTCTCTAGATCTCCGTGTTGTCTCTCCGTCCTCTCAATCACTCTTCATACATTCTCTAGATCTCCGTGTTGTCTCTCCGTCCTCTCAATCACTCTTCATACATTCTCTAGATCTCCGTGTTGTCTCTCCGTCCTCTCAATCACTCTTCATACATTCTCTAGATCTCCGTGTTGTCCCGCCGTCCTCTCAATCACTCTTCATACATTCTCTAGATCTCCGTGTTGTCTCTCCGTCCTCTCAATCACTCTTCATACATTCTCTAGATCTCCGTGTTGTCTCTCCGTCCTCTCAATCACTCTTCATACATTCTCTAGATCTCCGTGTTGTCTCTCTGTCCTCTCAATCACTCTTCATACATTCTCTAGATCTCCGTGTTGTCTCTCCGTCCTCTCAATCACTCTTCATACATTCTCTAGATCTCCGTGTTGTCTCTCCGTCCTCTCAATCACTCTTCATACATTCTCTAGATCTCCGTGTTGTCTCTCCGTCCTCTCAATCACTCTTCATACATTCTCTAGATCTCCGTGTTGTCTCTCCGTCCTCTCAATCACTCTTCATACATTCTCTAGATCTCCGTGTTGTCTCTCCGTCCTCTCAATCACTCTTCATACATTCTCTAGATCTCCGTGTTGTCTCTCCGCTCAATCACTCTTCATACATTCTCTAGATCTCCGTGTTGTCTCTCCGTCCTCTCAATCACTCTTCATACAATCTCTAGATCTCCGTGTTGCTCTCCGTCCTCTCAATCACTCTTCATACATTCTCTAGATCTCCGTGTTGTCTCTCCGTCCTCTCAATCACTCTTCATACATTCTCTAGATCTCCGTGTTGTCTCTCCGTCCTCTCAATCACTCTTCATACATTCTCTAGATCTCCGTGTTGTCTCTCTGTCCTCTCAATCACACTTCATACATTCTCTAGACTTCCGTGTTGTCTCTCCGTCCTCTCAATCACTCTTCATACATTCTCTAGATCTCCGTGTTGCTCCTCCGTCCCTCTCAATCACTCTTCATACATTCTCTAGATCTCCGTGTTGTCTCTAAATCCTCTCAATCACTCTTCATACATTCTCTAGATCTCCGT
>JAGDYQ010000419.1:384871-398648 GCA_021962125.1 Bulinus truncatus | reverse complement strand
AATTGATTACAATATTTGTACAAATCTAAAAATAGCACATTAAAATAAACTTAATAAACATAATAAGCAATCTTAAAATTGCTTCAAAATTTGTATGCCAAAAAAATAGTTCCAAGGAGCATTTTGTATACTAAAATTTACATTAATATTTTAGATACAACGAATTAGTTTTATTGATCAAAAAATGAGATTTGTCTTTAATTTAAAAATTAACTTCATATATTAGTATATTTTAAATAATTCATAGACATTATTTACCACAGACACGACTTTGTTGACTTTTAAAAATGTTCACACCTATCTCCTTCACAACAACTGGCTTCTAAGTAATCTACTCAATTGATTGTTAACGTAATAAATACAAGAGCCCCCAAGCTCACCAGTCTTTTAATCAGGTTAAACCTTCTGGCACAGGGGGGGTACCATGATCAATAAGGTCTATGAGGTATCTCCTGTGCCAGGCTATCCTGGTCTGAGAGACATACCATGGTCTTTGGGGAAAAGATCATTGGGGTTCTCTAGTCAGGAAAAAAAAAAGCTTTTGCGACGGTGGTGCTACTGTGGTCAATGAGGATTATCTGAGACTATAGTATTCACAGCTGGCGGTGGTGACGGATGTGGACGGCACACAACACCCTTTCACTCTGTCCCACTTTAAGCACACCTTCCCAGCCTGCCAATTAGGGCGGGGGTTCAGGCACATTACTCCCTCCCCTCTGTCCGAGTGGCAGGAAAAAACCCCTGGCCTTGCCATTCTTGCCGATCAGCATTACACACACTCTGCTGGTCTGGCCAGTCTGGGCAGGTCTAAAAAAGCCTTTTTCTGCCATCCCGGCAGATGTTAGCGGGTACACTCACCCCGCCGCTCTGTCGGCATGGCAGACATGCATCAGCGCCGCCAACGATGCTGGTGTGGTAGGCACACTACACCATATCAAGCTGGCAATGGCGGCGTAGAAAAAGAACATTTAATAATAAAAAAGAGCCCTTACGCTTTAAGAACCGATGGTGATAATATGAAGGTGACTATCTTCACTAACCATATTGCTGCCCCCCCCCCCCGTCCTTCTCCCTTATTTAAAAATAAACAACAGTTTAGGCTTAAAGAATACTAATACTGTTTAAAAGTTATATTGACCTCATAAAATTGCGGGCACCAGAAAGAAATGTTTAAATTAACTCGTATTGTGCTCATGTTTTTTTTAATAGTAATATGACATGTGAGCCATATTGAATAAAACGTCCTTTATTTATGATCATAGCAATACATTTATAGAGAAAGGACCATCAGTTCTACAAACGAAAATTCAATAGAATTTGTAGAATGTTCAGATTAAAAAAAAATTATTTTTACAATCGGTTGTAGCATTAATTTTAAAGTTTCAGAATGTTGAGTTTTTATCTGTCATGAGAACTAAACATGTGGGTATCGCGTATTGAGAACTGGGAGCAAAGTGTACAAAGTGTAATCTATCATAATATCAACTCTATGTGACTTTACTACATTGTCCTTAACCTAAATCATTACCAACCAATATATTGACCTCGATTCGGTATGATTCAACTTTTGTTTTATTTCTAACAAAGTATCATCGATCTAATAAGTAAACTAAATTAAGTATATTATACATTTTCAAAGATACGTCTTGTTTTAAAATAAACTAAAACGTTAAAAAATTGTTCCTTAGAACATGTACAAGTACATGCACAACACATAAACAATTACATACACAAGCACATACACAAGTACATATATAAGTACATACACAAGCACCGTACACAAGCACATACACAAGCACATACACAAGCACATACACAAGCACATACACAAGTACCGTACACAAGTACATACACAAGTACCGTACACAAGCACATACACAAGTATATATGCAAGTACATATACAAGTACAGACACAAGTACATGCACAAGTACCATACACAAGTACATACACAAGTACATACACAACTTACATATTTTTAGATATTTATGCTGGCTAAAAAAATCTTCGTCGCCTGCCTCAATTCTTAGCTCCAGTAATTTTTTTGACAATTTAAGGACATATTTTAAGTTTATTTTGATTAATCTACAAATGAACAGAGTTTCAAGACATACCAGGTCCCAACTATTTGGATTCTATAACTTTATCATGCCATAAATTACGAATGATGGTGAAATGTGTACAGGAAAATACAACTACAACAGACACGGTGATTGATATATTGATTGCAGTGAGTACAGCTACAACAGACACGATGATTGGTATATTGATTGCAGTGAGTACAGCTACAACAGACACGGTGATTGGTATATTGATTGCAGTGAGTACAGCTACAACAGACACGGTGATTAGTATATTGACTGCAGTGAGTACAGCTACAACAGACACGGTGATTGATCTATTTATTGCTACCATTTATCTCAATGTTATTAGGAGTGGATGAATTTGAAAAAATTAAAAGAACGATTCTGAGACCTGGGCCGTTCTAGGCGCCACAAAATATTTTACATCTCATCCGTACTGGACTTTATAGATACTTAGAAATAAACATGTCTAGAGTGTAACATGTTTAGAGTGTAACATGTCTAGAGTGTAACATGTTTAGAGTGTAACATGTCTAGAGTATAACATGTCTAGAGTGCAACATGTCTAGAATGAAACATATCTAAAGTATGACATGTCTAGAGTGTAACATTTCTAGAGAGTAACATGTCTAGAGAGTAAAATGTCTAGAGTATAAGATGTTTAGAGTATAACATGTCTAGAAATGGAATGTAACATGTCTAGAGTGCATCATGTCTAGAGTGTAACATGTCTAGAGTGTAACATGTCTAGATTGTAACATGTCTAGAGTGTAACATTATAGAGTGTAACATGTCTAGATGGTAACATGTTCAGATGGTAACATATCTAGAGTGTAACATTCTAGAGTATATCATGTCTAGAGTGTAACACGTCTAGAGAGTAACATGCCTAGAGTGTAACGTGTCTAGAATGTAGCAAGTCTAGAGTGTAACATGTATAGTGTATACCATTCTAGAGTGTAACATGTCTATAGTGTAACGTGCTTTATTATGTGGCTATGTCTTAAGTAACAAAGTCTCCCATTTTTTTCTATACGTGAACAGAATAGCGTTGATTGTTGTTCTGATCTATTTTATACCTTAAATGACGTCAGCTGAGACACCAGGTTTACCTGCCTTTCCACATCAGCGGACGATACCTTGCCTCCCCCGTTTAAGGCCACCCTTGCCGAACCAAAATAATGTTATTTATATACCATTGGAGTAATTTAACCATGTTATGCCAACCATCGTCTTTGAGCAGAATTCGAAGAGTTAATGTTTGGTTCCGTCCTACTTCCTTTTTGTCTAGAGTGCCATTTTTAGAGCATTTTCGAAAAAAATGCTCAATTGTCCCCGTTTTGTCTGTCTGTCTGTCTGTCTGTCCGTCATCACCCTAGATCTCAACAACCATAAGTCCTAGACCCATGATGTATATATCATTTTGTAGGTCTTGGCCTGCCATGTGTGCAGCAAAAGTCCATTTCGCGATCTGACCTCTCAGGGCTAAAATATAAGAGTTTCTTATGTACCGTTTTTTTTAAATATAAATAATAAAAGCTAATCAAAGGGGCGTAATCATTATTTATTTTTGTAATAGTTATTAAACATGATTACTTCCCTCTCTAAATTTATCTAAATCCATATGCGTGGAGCAATATTTATGGCTGAAACCCGGAAAAAAAAATACGGATTTCGACCGGCTTAACCGTAGCCACCATGTACACGAAAATGCTCTAAAATGTCCTTTGTCCGAAACGGAAAAGACTTAAATTGCTTGTTTTTTATCAAATCTAATTTACTTTATCTTGCCCGTTTTTCCCCCTTTCAGGGAAGAACCTGAGAGAAATGAGCGGTTGGGATGAACTTGGGATGCTATTTAAAGTTCTTCCTACAGATAGACCACTTGCAAGAGACGCCTTGTTCTTAATAACGCAGAAAGAAGAAAAAAACGGTCACATAATCCTGTTTAAAAATAGTCACAGCAACAGCGCATTTTTTAATAAAATACTAATGATTAAGCCTGTCTGAACTAAATAGTAAGCCCAGACCATTCCACTAAATATAGACACAAATAGATAGTGTTTTTAAAGTGGTGTTATATTTTTTTAAAATACGATATAGTGGTGACTATTTAACATATGATTCAATTCGAGATTTTTCTTCTTTCTGGCGCATCATTCGCTGCGATACTTGTATATTGGTATATTGGAGTTATAGTTGGGACGATGCTACTAGCAAGTCGACTATAGCTGGTTCATAATTGAACATGGGGTGACACCATATATATATATATATATATATATATATATATATATATATATATATATATATATATATATAGATAGATAGATAGATAGATAGATAGATAGATAGATAGATATATCTGTAGGTAGAACTTTAAATAGCTATGGCTGAGACACAGAATGAAAATAATACATAATACGCATAGTAAATTTAAATTGACATATCTAAAAGCCGCCAAATTTATGTCATTGTGTATTTATGTGCTACCTCATCCGAAAAAAAAACACAGTTGGCGACGTTTTCTTAAACGGAATAATTAGAGAAGTTTTCAAACAGCGATGTACTTTTTTTAGTATTGACATTCTTTAAAACTAGAAAGATGGGAGCAAACAGGAGAAACAATGCATTTAGTCATGACCAGCTTTTGTTATGTGGTGTTATTATATTGATTTAAACAAGTAAAAATAGGTTATTGCATAAAATCATAAAAAAAATATTGGGACATTGTGAATGTTTAATGAGTAGTAACATTTTTTAATAATTAAAAATTAACTAAATCCATACATTGGCTTATAATGTGACAGTGTGAGAGAATGTAATCAAAGTTCTATTTTGTCATATTTCTAGGATAATTAAAATGCCTCGCGTATTAGTTGAAATTACAACATGCAATACAAACTAAACTCAAACCATCATTAGTTTTAACATTTTAAAACTTTAACAATTTAAAAGTGATTTATTTGCTTTTGTGTGTCCGTAACACGTTAAATTTTATTGAAAATACTCCAATATCTGTGTTTTTCTACTAGTGTATGCGAATTCCTTAGACTATATTTACAAAGACCTGTATATCTATCTATCTATCTATCTATCTATCTATCTATCTATCTATCTATCTATCTATCTATCTATCTATCTATCTATCTATCTATCTATCTATCTATCTATCTATCTATCTATCTATCTATCTATCTATCTATCTATCTATCTATCTATCTATCTATCTATCTATCTATCTATCTATCTATCTATCTATCTATCTATCTATCTATCTATCTATCTATCTATCTATCTATCTATCTATCTATCTATCTATCTATCTATCTATATATATATATATATATATATAAACATTGACTTTATTTCCTGACAATAATAAATCATACCAATGTATGAGCATTTCTCGGCCTTTTAAGGGTCATCTAATGACTAGAAACATTTTGCATCTTTTAAACCTCATCATGTTTTCACTTTGTATTAGCGAAAGAAGTTTTATTCAGAATGTGTAAGAATATTTCTGAGGAAAAAAAACATGCATTTCTAAAAAGCATTGTCCCATTACTAACAAACATTGTCCCATTACCAACAAGATTACAAACAAGCATTGTCCCATTACAAACAAGATTACAAACAAGCATTGTCACTTTACAAACAAGCATTGTCCCATTACAAACAAACATTGTCCCATAACAAACAAGCATTGTCCCATTACAAACAAGATTACAAACAAGCATTGTCCCATTACAAACAAGCATTGTCCATAACAAACAAGCATTGTCCCATTACAAACAAGCATTGTCCCATTACAAACAAGATTACAAACAAGCATTGTCCATAACAAACAAACATTGTCCCATTACAAACAAGATTACAAACAAGCATTGTCCATAACAAACAATGTCCCATTAAAAACATTGTCCCATTACAAACAAGATTACAAACAAGCATTGTCCCATTAAAAACATTGTCTCATTACAAACAAGATTACAAACAAGCATTGTCCCATTACAAACTTGATTACAAACAAGCATTGTCCATAACAAACAAGCATTGTCCCATTAAAAACATTGTCCCATTACAAATAAGATTACAAACAAGCATTGTCCCATTACAAACATGATTACAAACAAGCATTGTCCATAAAAAACAAGCATTGTCCCATTACAAACAATGTCCCATTAAAAACATTGTCCCATTACACACATTGTCCCATTACAAACAAGTATTGTTCCATTACAAACAAGCATTGTCTCAATACAAACAAGCATTGTCCCATTACAAACAAGCAAATGTCCCATTACAAACAAGCATTGTCCCATTACAAACAAGCACATGTCCCATTACAAACAAGCACATGTCCCATTACAAACACGCACATGTACTATTACAAACAAGTATTTCCCATTACAAACATTGTCCCATTACAAACATGCATTGTCCCATTACAAACATTGCCCCATTACAAACAAACATAGTCCCATTACAAACATTGTCCCATTACAAACAAACATAGTCCCATTACAAACATTGTCCCATTACAAACAAACATAGTCCCATTACAAACATTGCCCCACTACAAACAAACATAGTCCCATTACAAACATTGTCCCATTACAAACACTGTTCAACAAATGTACAAGGCTTTATTTAATTCAGAAATCTAATTATTCTGTGCTAGTGGGCATAGCTGACTAAATTTCTAACAACATTGTTTTGTTCACTGTAAGAATTTAAACAAACAGTAGAGACAGTTGGCCTCGTCTTCGTTGTCGTGAGCAGACGTCTACTGGTGGCGTGAGCAGACGTCTACTGGTGGCGGCTATTAAAAGTCGTTGATGATTGTGTGGATCCATTCTTTCAGTTCGATGACGTCAGCGTAGACACCAGGTTTACCTGCCTCACCACAACCATGACCCCAGCTGACGATACCTGAGTGAATGATGTCACAGTGTTGTCATAAGGAAAAACTTCAATATTTAGCTTACCAATTAAAAACTGTGTATAATGTGTATAATTGTGTATATTAGCACATAAAAATTACATGTAACAATTCTATCTATGTATGCCTATTCCTTAAGCTATCTATCCATCCATCCGCCCGTCTGTCTGTCTGTCTGTCTGTCTGTCTGTCTCTCTCTCTGTCTCTCTCTCTCTCTGTCTCTGTCTCTCTCTCTCTCTCTCTCTCTCTCTCTCTCTCTCTCTATATATATATATATATATATATATATATATATTGTGTTCACCTGTTAAAGTCCACCTGTTTTCTCTGTAAGTATATAGAGGACCTCCACTGTCACCCTGTTTTGATTCACAACAAAAGAAAACAAAAATGTACCATTCAACAAAATTATTAATATATATTTACAGTTAACATTATTATTCCTAGACCTACAAAAACATCTTTAACATTGTTTAAGGTGCAATACCAGCCCCCCCCCCCCCATTACTCCCACCTCATAACATAAGAATATGAAACATTTACATTCCATCCATTGTAAACAGCTTATAGAGTAATAAACAGTAATAATTAATTGTAAAGACAATTGTGTGGACAAAGTCTTTAGATCGCAAATTACAATAGGTTAGTACGATGGACAGAAGGGCCAGACCAAGACCAGATAGATTTACATTATTTTGTTTATATATGTAGGTATAGATTTACATTATTTTGTTTGTATATGTAGGTATAGATTTACATTATTTTGTTTGTATATGTAGGTATAGATTTACATTATTTTGTGTGTATATGTAGGTATAGATTTACTTTATTTTGTTTATATATGTAGGTATAGATTAACATTATTTTGTTTGTATATGTTGGTATAGATTTACATTATTTTGTTTGTATATGTAGGTATGTATGCAGTGCTCGATTTAAGAAAAAAAAACCAATGCTGGGGATGAAAAAAAAATTTCTGCAGAGCCGGGGATAAATGTCTATGGTTTCATCCCCGGCAGGGATATATTAGCTAAAGCAGAGCCGGGGTTGACAGTTCTCAGTGCCGGGGGAAATCTCCGGCATCCCAGGCGGTAAATCGAGCCCTGTATGTATATATGTATGTATGCATATATATATATATATATATATATATATATATATATATATATATATATATATAAGACGCATTTGTTGTCTGTCTGTCTGTCTGTCTGTTCCCTTATAACTCAAGATCCAGAAAAACAAATAACGTGAAATTTGTTACACATACACATAATTACACGGGGAAGGTTATAGGACATGTTTCGTTTCATCTCGATGGGTAGTTTAATTGTAATTAATTATTTTTATTTTAGTATTTTACTATATTAAAGTAATCTCGACGGCGTCATAAATAAAATTCCTATGTGACGTCATTTTCCGATGATACATTTTTAATAGAGGGGTAACTTCCGGAAACTCCAATTGTAAACATCGTTAAATCAATAGTCATATCTATTTACCTATCGTTTTATGTATTCAGAAGATTAAAATTAAAGGTGCACTTTAATAAACCGAAATGCGTTAATTAAAATGTTTCTGTGACATTATTAACATTATTAATACAATCTCAATGGGTAGTTTAGTTGTCATTAATATTTTTAGTATTTTACTATTCAATGCACAGGGAATTCCCTGTATTCGCGCACCAAGTGAATGTGTAATTGAACGGACGGAGAAGAAAGGGTTAGGGACGGAAAAAATAAATATTGTTGTTGTTTTTTTTTTCATGCTGCAAGTACCCGGCTTTGGCCGGGATTAAAATAAGGTTTTCTGTTTATTTAAGAAGCGTAATTTGACGTTTAATTGTACAGAGAGAGGGAGGGGGGAGAGAGATAAAGAGAGAGGGGGCAGGGAGGGAGAGGGAAGGAGGGGGCAGGGAGGGGGAGAGAAGGATGGAAGGAAAGGGAGGGAGGGAGAGAGGTGGTAGGGTGGGAGATAAAGGTGGAGAGAGGGGGAGAAAGGGAGGGAAGGAAGAGAGAAAGGAAGGGGGGAAGTAGGGAGGAGATAGAGGGGAGGGAGGGAGAGGAGATAAGAAAGAGGGAGGAGAGAGAGATAAAGAGAGGGGGAAGGGGGAGGGAGAGAGAGGAAATGAGGGAGGGGGAGGGAGAGAGAGGAGACGGGAGAGGGAGAGAGAAAGGAGGGAGGGAGAGAGGGGGGGTAGGGAGGGGAGAGAAAGGGGATGGAATGAGAGAGGGAGAGAGAGGATGGAAGAAATGGGAGGGAGTGAGGAGATAAAGAGATAGAGGGGGCAGGGGGAAGGGAGAGAGGGGTAGAGGAGGGAATGGAGGGGAAGGTGGAGAGGGAGGGGGGGGACGGGGGTGAGAGAAGGAGGGAGGGAGATAGGGAGAGAGAGGGAGATGGGAGAGTTAGGGAGGGAAGTATAGGGAGGGAGGGAGGGATAAAGGGAGGGAGGGAAAGAGAAAGGGAGAGAGGGGGTAGGAAGAGAGTGAGGGGAGGGAGGGAGAGAGAGAGAGGAAGGGAGAGAGGGGGGTAGGGAAAAAACAAAAGGTAAACAAAAAACTTATTTTAAACCCGGGCAAAGCCGGGTACTTGCAACTAGTATATATATATTAGGGTGTCCCAAAAATGCTCGAAAATTTTTTTTAAAAAAATCTTTGGTGTCTCACCCCCTGAAATGTGTCTCTTGGGTACAATGAGTGAATTGGTGAAGTTGTAGCTCATTTAAACAACATTTAGAGGTCCCCCAAGAGCTTTTAAAATTATAGTATTACGCCAACATATATATTATAAGCTAATTTACATTAAATATAAAATGTCTATGAAGTGTACAAGTTAAGGTTGATGGGGGGGGGGGGAAGCTAGATGAAGTAGCTGTTTTGCTCAGTAGAATGAAATATTTTGTCTTACATGGCAAGCGTCCACTCCTCCAGTAGGAAGTCCAGCACACAACATTCTTGGACTGATGGCACCCACGCCATATCTCTGCTCACAGATATTTCTTGGTTTGATGGGTTTGTTGACTTGATGCAGTTTGTAGGGTGATGTCCCACCTGGTGATAAGTACATGTTGACTTTTAGTATTGATATCTGATTTTCTAAAATAATTTGATTTATATGGGGAAGGATGTTCGTGCGGTAAAGCGCTCGACTGTCGGCTCGAGGGCTCCGGGCTCAATCTTTGGTGAGAACCAAGAGAATTATTCCAGTTCATGGTTAAAGCTCCCTCCATGGCTCCTTTGGTGCCTCCATGGACATTGCATTATCGGCTATGGTAGGGATGAAAGAAGGGCAGTGCTAATACCGTCCCATAAAGATTTCATTCTTACAGTGACTTCTTAGATCTGCACAATTTAACAGAGAATATTCCGAATTGGATTTTTAAAAACAACAACTAACCAGCACTGAAAGAGCCCCAGCCTGCAACTATAGAGATCTCTCCATCAGTCCAACCTTCGTTAGGAATGCAGACAGCGGAAATGAACATATCTGTAGGGACGTTAGAGACAACTCTAAATATGGCGATGTCATAATCAAGTGTCCAAGAGTTGTATCCCCTGAAGAATGAAAATGGCATCACAAAATCTTGATTACATTTATTTGTTTAAGTAGCTGTTTAAAATCAGTACAATAAAAATCGAAAAGAAACGGCTTTTTTATAACCGTATGTTTTAAAGAGAACTAAAACAGAAGATATGAAAGCTTTCAACTGATGCCAGTGTTGATGTATCATGATATCTTATGAAAGAAAAGACACATATGGCACACAACGGCCTACGTGAACCTACATATCACACTAGTTAATAGAAAGTAGTTAAATGTCACTACCCTATATAACTCACCCGTGTATAAACAAGTTATTAAAATACACTACCACACGATGTGGTTCATTCACGTCAGCTCTGTCGTGGATTCCACAGTGGGCTTCATAGCGGGTAGCTCTGGTATCACTAAAGAAAATAACACTCATGTCAATATGCCTAGTCATCGTTACACATTATGCATTATTACATTTATGTGGATCAGAACAATTTGAAAAGGTGAATGGTTCCTTCAGGTATCGCTCATTGGCACCTTCAGGAATCACTCATTGGCACCTTCAGGAATCACTCCTTGGCACCTTCAGGAATCACTCATTGGCACCTTCAGGTATCGCTCATTGGCACCTTCAGGAATAACTCATTGGCACCTTCAGGAATCACTCATTGGCACCTTCAGGAATCACTCATTGGCAACTTCAGGAATCACTGATTAGCACAGTGAAAAAATAAACGTAAGTTGGCATGACTTGGTCTGTTTCAAGCCACCATACACTGTGTAAACTATAATGCAGAGTAACCTGCAGGGAGCAAGTAGGAGAGATCGTTCTAGAAAGAACTAGAAAGAAGCATTAAAGAGTGGACAGTCTGAATGTTGAAGCCCTACGATAGTACTGATGCTAGCGTACTGAAGTACCTGAAGTCCTCTAAACGACTAAACGTGTAAAGCCTTTACCCTTTTTACTGGAGCTAGGGACGAGTGACGCCTTTACCCTTTATACTGGAGCTAGGGACGAGTGACGCCTTTACCCTTTTTACTGGAGCTAGGGACGAGTGACGCCTTTACCCTTTTTACTGGAGCTAGGGACGAGTGACGCCTTTACCATTTATACTGGAGCTAGGGACGAGTGACGCCTTTACCATTTATACTGGAGCTAGGGAAAGATTAAGAGTAATGAGTGAGGCCACAACTTTAATATACAAATAGTTGTTTCACTTGTACTTTACAATCCTAACTCAGTAATTGGTCAGTTTCATTAATAAGAGTCCACACAATTTCTATAATCTGTACTGTTTATATTTCGTCAATCATTACATTAGTGATAACTTATTGACTTAATTTCTATTGTCAGTGGGTCAATTCACTCCCAGACTTACTTAAGACATTGGGCAGCGGTCACCATAAAGTATTCTCCAGCCAGATTCTTGATCAGATTAGCACCACATAAATGGTTGTTTGGGAAGGCAACATCGCGTAAGCTACACTTAAAGAGGGAGAGAGAGAAAGAGAGAGAAATTACTTTTTATCATTTATAAGAAGTTAATCCTTAATAAAATAAATAAAAAATAGATCACATGTTTATTTATAAAGAACTTACAATGGCTGGCCAGGTGTAAGGCATCGATTCCTTGCCTCCAACAATTCTGGTGGTCAGTTCAGACACTCCATTGTTTGGTGCCAATGGCCTCTGTCCACATCCAGGGGCGTCGATCTTGTCATAGCGACTGAAACGGGCAGCGATCGGGCATATGCAGTATATAATACAGTATATAATACATTATATAATACAGTATGCATTACAGTATACAATACAGTATATAATACAGTATATAATACAGTATAAAATACAGTATAAAATACAGTATATAACACAGTATATAATACAGTATATAATGCAGTATATAATTCTGTATATAATGCAGTATATAATGCAGCATAGCCTATAATACAGTATATAATGCAGTATATAATGCAGTATATAATACAGTATATAATACAATATATAATACAGTATCTAATGCAGTATATAATACAGTATATAATACAATATATAATACAGTATATAATGCAGTATATAATACAGTATATAATATAGTTTAATGTCTTGCGTTTATTTTTTATTTATCGGCAAGTTTTTTTTTAGAATTACACAAAGTTTATAAATCAAATACAGCCACACCTTGATTAACGTTGACTCCAGTTATGGCTTGGGTCAGTTAACATACATTTTCAGTAAAAAATAATGTGTTTTGATTAATTATCGGCGATTGATTCTTTTTGCGTAGATTATCCACATACTTTTCGTAGCTGGTGTTTGAAACTTAAGGGTCCTTACTCAGGGAATCCCCCCCCCCCAAAACAAACAAATTCTCCACCCCTTCACTACTCACTTCGAAGTCTTCAATGTGCTCAACAGATTTTTCAGAAAATGAAAATACCTTGATAAACGTTCTTTTCTTCTTTTTATTTGTCTTTCATGTTATATTACTGTTTCTCGTTTTTATTTAACACTGTATTTATTCTTTATATAACATGTTTCTTAGGAGAACTAATTGGATTCACATTAATTCATATATAAATAATAAATGATTCGGTTATCGACGATTGTTTTCCCTTGTATTAATTCAGACGTTAACTGATTTATGACAATATGTCTAATATTAAATAAAAACGGTATCATGAAAAAGGAATGAAATATTACCTTCGGCTCAGTCGAACAAGTGTCTCTCCAGGTTGAGCAGCATGAGCTGAAAGAGTTGAATAGAAGTGTCTTTTGTTTGTTTGTATTGTTAAGACATTTATTTATGTCTTCTTACAGTTTTAAATGACATTGCTCGAGCTATTGTTTAAGAACGCAGTATAATTTGCTTTATGGTTTAATATAGAGTTAATCGTAATATAACGCTTACATTCAGTTGTAAAAGGACAACACAAAAAAAAAATCATTGATAACAGTGAACTCTAATTACAATATCAATGATTTGATAACGTCTCAAAAAAAATTGTATATTACCTGTAGTCGAAATCAAAACACACGCTATTAAAGCTAACATTATGAGTGTGTTTGTGTGTTTAGTTTATCTCTTTACTTCACTTTTATATTTGGATAAATAAAAAAAAAAATCACGTTTTATGCACAACTTTTTTTTTCCTTTTTTTTTTGGATTCGCGTCAGAACTTTAAAATGTTACTACGAGTTTGTGAGAAAT
>JAGDYQ010000419.1:353037-384371 GCA_021962125.1 Bulinus truncatus | reverse complement strand
GTAGAAATGAGTCTATTGTGCTTTGTAACCTTTGAATTTTCTTTCACCTCAAACCGGGTCTATTCTGACCATTGAGTCGCCAGCTTTTGACTGTAAAGGTGGTTAGAACGTGTAGAATATCTTTATAGCACCATTCATTTTTGTTACAAAATTTAGCAGCTATTGGTAAAAAGGGCGTTTATTATTGCTCAAAAAAACTGATAAATTTTGTAAATCATTCTAATTAAAATAATTTCATGCCTCTTAAAGGTTATACTTTTAAAATTACTTAAACTGACATGCTGCATGATAATATTAGTAATATCTCATTATACTGTTATCAGTGTAAAGATAAATAGAGTTCACAAGTATTTTACAAAAGTAATTTATAATAAAAAATGAGAACAAAAGCTATATCCAAATTTGACTAAGAAAGACAGAATCTTCAGTTGATAGCCATGATAGCCTAATGTATTCTTTACCATTCTTTTCTTAAATAAATTTGGTTCTTGCATCTCTTTATAATATACTAGCTGTACCCTGCAAAACCTTTGCATAGAGTTATATCCCCCTTATGCTTGATCGGTAGGCTAGGTTATTTTTTGGTTTCGGCAGATCCTGCCTTTTTCATAGTTGTATTTTAAACTGGAATAATGTTGTATTAATTCTTTGCTCTCTGAATTTAGACAGCATACTGGAAATGAGTATTATTATATATGATGTTTCTATAAGTGAGTGAAAACTTGAGAGTGCAGGGCGGGGACGGATGGTCATGAGGTTTGAACCATGATCCAGGGAGTCCCTGGTCTCGATCTTTCAGGTTATGATTAGCAAGTCTCCACTATATCTCCCTGTGGAGCCTCCATATTGACAATGCACTATCGACTTTGATGGGATGAAAGAAGTGCCTCCTGCAAAAGCCGTGGTGCAAAAACCATCCCATTAGTGTGAAGTCGTCACTATATCTCCCGTAAAAGCCTCCATGGTGATTTCACTTTCGACTCTTGGTGGGGATGAAAGAAGTGTTCTACAAAAGCCGTGGTGCAAAAAACCGTCCCATTGGTGCGAGTTTCCTTTGGAGGCAAGGGCCACAGACATATAAGCGGGACCTGGAACATACGTCTAGTTCTGCTAGAAAGTCTTCAAGCGCTGGGCCGTATCCTGGCCTGGGGCTGTCACCTCAGCTGACTACCATTCCACGGACCTAGTGCCGTGCTGAGCCTTCGTAACTTGTAAAGTGTTCTTGCCTTTGTTAGCAAGATTGAGTTTGGTTAGGAACTTGTTGTAATCTAAATGCACCTATGCACCAATATTACTAGTTTTTTTACAAATGTGTTTGTTTACGTTCAGATTAAAATCGCATGATCAAAAAACAAATGGTTTTTACACGATTACTTACGTTGGTACCGAAATCCAGCATTACCGCTGCCAGGGCTGAATCCCCTGATTCACACAGGGGGTAAAGAGTAAATCAATCATTCCATTATTATATATAAGTGTATAGGCTTTACATGTCCTCAAAATTATATGCATATTTACACATGAATATATTCCATTTATTATATTTCAGTCTTTAGGCTTTACATGCCCTCACTAAATATCTATGAGTGGGCGTCTCGAGTGGGAGGGGGGAGGAGAGGTGTAAGCACTCGATGTCAACAGTAGAGTTACTTCCACTTGATTCATTTTTTCCTAGATAAGCGTGTTGGCACAGAGATGATATTCCCTTATATCAGCACAATACAGGGCTTATATATATATATATATATATATATATATATATATATAAAACAATTAAATAAATTTAAGAAATTGTTCACCAGTTTGTAGGCTACATTCTGAATTTCATTTGATAGGCACGCTTAAACACGGTATCGTTAAACAGTAACCATACTTCAGTTATCTATAAACACGTTTTATGTGATTTCTTGTCATATTTTATTTAGTATAATGTACTGCTGAAAACGTTTTAGTTCCCGCCAACTATGTTGGTGAACAAAACAACGCCTATATCAAGTCTTTTTGTAATCCAACACTTAACCGCGTCCGAATGCTGAACCCAAACATTTCAAGCTGCTTTGCTTTATTTTATGTACACATGCTTACTAATACATTGTATGACGACTGTATGATATTGTATGACTAATACATTGTATGACTATATGATATTGTATGACTAATAATACATTGTATGACTGTATGATATCATACTTATGATCTTACCCAGTTGGTCTTGGTTTCGTCTCAATGACCCTCGTCTTTTGTGGCTTCCTTTAAGACAAGGATATATTAAATTGTTTTTTTTCCAATTGAGATTATTAAATAAGAGCGTTATTTTTACACACAGACAAATAAGAAAAAAAAAAACTCACAGAACTTTCTTCCTTTGACAGCACTGCCCGTCACAGAGACCACGCCCTTGTCCACTGCAACCTCTGGACCAGTGGCCCAGCGGAACTTTGCCTGCACAGAAGTTTCTGACTCGTGACAGGCACAGCCAGGCAGTTACACCTGTGGAATTTCATAAACACTTACACATACAAACGTAGCGTGTTTGCATACATACGTTGCGTTTTCACGTACATAAAGAAAGTGGTCGAGCTGAACTCAGGAACATAATTCTAATAAACTAAATGCTAGATCGCCAAAACTAATATATGTCTTTTTTTTTTCTATCAATCTTCTTGCATCCATGTCAACCCATCTAAATGACTGTCGTTGTATTCCTATCATATCTGTGTGTCTATCGGTGTATTCCTATCATATCTGTGTGTCTATCGGTGTATTCCTATCATATATGTGTGTCTATCGGTGTATTCCTATCATATATGTGTGTCTATCGGTGTATTCCTATCATATCTGTGTGTCTATTGGTGTATTCCTATCATATCTGTGTGTCTATCGGTGTATTCGTATCATATCTGTGTGTCTATCGGTGTATTCCTATCATATATGTGTGTCTATCGGTGTATTTCTATCATATATGTGTATCTATCGGTGTATTCCTATCATATATGTGTGTCTATCGGTGTATCCCTATCATATATGTGTGTCTATCGGTGTATTCCTATCATATCTGTATGTCTATTGGTGTATTCATATCCTATATGTGTGTCTATTGGTGTATTCATATCCTATATGTGTGTCTATTGGTGTATTCATATCCTATATGTTATGTGTCTATTGGTGTATTCATATCCTATATGTATGTCTATTGGTGTATTCATATCATATCTGTGTTTATATTGGTGTATTCATATCCTATATGTATGTCTATTGGTGTATTCATATTATATCTTTGTGTCCATTGGTGTATTCATATCATATCTGTGTGTCTATTGGTGTATGCATATCATATCTGTGTGTCTATTGGTGTATGCATATCATATCTGTGTGTCTATTGGTGTACTCATATCATATATGTGTGTATATTGATGTATTCAATTCATATTTATATGTCTGTTGGTGTATTCATATCAATTCTGTGTGCCTACTATTGGTGTATTCATATCATATCTGTATGTCTATTGGTGTATTCATATTATATATGTGTGTCTATTGGTGTATTCATATCATATCTGTATGTCTATTGTTGTATTCATATCATATAGGTGTTTCTATTGGTGTATTCATATTATATCTTTGTGTCCATTGGTGTATTCATATCCTATATGTGTGTCTATTGGTGTATTCATATCCTATATGTGTGTCTATTGGTGTATTCATATCCTATATGTGTGTCTATTGGTGTATTCATATCATATATGTGTGTCTATTGGTGTATTCATATCCTATATGTATGTCTATTGGTGTATTCATATCATATCTGTGTTTATATTGGTGTATTCATATCCTATATGTATGTCTATTGGTGTATTCATATTATATCTTTGTGTCCATTGGTGTATTCATATCATATCTGTGTGTCTATTGGTGTATGCATATCATATCTGTGTGTCTATTGGTGTACTCATATCATATATGTATGTATATTGACGTATTCATATCATATTTATATGTCTGTTGGTGTATTCATATCAATTCTGTGTGCCTACTATTGGTGTATTCATATCATATCTGTGTGTCTATTGGTGTATGCATATCATATCTGTGTGTCTATTGGTGTATGCATATCATATCTGTGTATCTATTGGTGTACTCATATCATTTATGTATGTATATTGATGTATTCATATCATATTTATATGTCTGTTGGTGTATTCATATCAATTCTGTGTGCCTACTATTGGTGTATTCATATCATATATGTATGTCTGTTGATGTATTCATATCATATCTGCGTTTCTATTGGTGTATTCATATCATATCTGTGTGTCTTTTGGTGTACTCATATCATATATGTGTTTATATTGGTGTATTCATATTATATATGTATGTATATTGATGTATTCATATCATATATGTGTGTCTATTGGTGTATTCATATTATATGTGTTTATATTGGTGTATTCATATCATATATGTGTGTCTATTGGTGTATTCATATCATATATGTGTTTATATTGGTGTATTCATATCATATCTGTGTGTCTATTGGTGTACTCATATCATATATGTATGTATATTGATGTATTCATATCATATTTATATGTCTGTTGGTGTATTCATATCAATTCTGTGTGCCTACTATTGGTGTATTCATATCACATCTGTGTGTCTATTGGTGTATGCATATCATATCTGTGCGTCTATTGGTGTATGCATATCATATCTGTGTATCTATTGGTGTACTCATATCATATATGTATGTATATTGATGTATTCATATCATATTTATATGTCTGTTGGTGTATTCATATCAATTCTGTGTGCCTACTATTGGTGTATTCATATCATATATGTATGTCTGTTGATGTATTCATATATCTGTGTTTCTATTGGTGTATTCATATCATATCTGTGTGTCTTTTGGTGTACTCATATCATATATGTGTTTATATTGGTGTATTCATATTATATATGTATGTATATTGATGTATTCATATCATATATGTGTGTCTATTGGTGTATTCATATCATATATGTGTTTATATTGGTGTATTCATATCATATATGTGTGTCTATTGGTGTATTCATATCATATATGTGTTTATATTGGTGTATTCATATCATATCTGTGTGTCTATTGGTGTATACATATCATATCTGTGTGTCTATTGGTGTATGCATATCATATCTGTGTGTCTATTGGTGTACTCATATCATATATGTATGTATATTGATGTATTCATATCATATTTATATGTCTGTTGGTGTATTCATATCAATTCTGTGTGCCTATTATTGGTGTATTCATATCATATATGTATGTCTGTTGATGTATTCATATCATATCTGTGTTTCTATTGGTGTATTCATATCATATCTGTGTGTCTATTGGTGTACTCATATCATATATGTGTTTATATTGGTGTATTCATATTATATATGTATGTATATTGATGTATTCATATCATATATGTGTGTCTATTGGTGTATTCATATCATATATGTGTTTATATTGGTGTATTCATATCATATCTGTGTGTCTATTGGTGTATTCATATCATATATGTGTTTATATTGGTGTATTCATATCATATCTGTGTGTCTATTGGTGTATTCATATCATATATGGATGTCTATTGGTGTATTCATATCATATCTGTGTGGACTGAGGAAGTCGCTCCATTTACCAGACTGCTTGATACCACAACGTCTTCTGTGTCTGTTTTCAACTTAAATTGCAACAACCAATCACTTAAAAATAATTGATATGACAAACAATACAGTCAGATTTGTTGTTATCAATAATCGTAAACAGTAACACTCCATCATTTACCTACAAAAGCTGTCCCGAACAAGGCTGCCAGTATTATCCACCACAGATTGTCACTTGTCGAGAACGACTGTGCTTTCGGTGTAGTTGTTTTTGTGGTTGTTGTTGTTGGCGTGGTGGTAGTCGTGGTGGTCGTGGTGGTAGTGGTAGTCGTAGTAGTTGGACACACCTACACAAATAATGACAAATACATCTTTGTACTCAATTTTATATAATCTTTTTTGCGTTTACTCAGGCTCGTAAGGCTTATGTTTAGAATAAAATATATCTGATCTTTTCAAGCTCTATGAGTCTTGGATATACAGCATAAAGAGCAGGGGTAAAATAGTCCAAACACTCTGAATAGAGCGAAGATGGCTAGGCCAATTCACTTCATTGCATCAAGTAAAAGAGCTTCCCTTTAACACAGCCATAAGCAACATTTTTGACCTCACAAACCGCCAAAGTAAAAAAATGTACAGTCAACAGACTTCACTTCTTGCATGAATGCGCTATTGAGAATCACATTTAAATGACTTTTTCACTAAGCAAAGGGAATTCAGAGCTAGTTGTCCTAACAGGCTAGAGCTAGTTGTCATAACAGGCTAGAGCTAGTTGTCCTAACAGGCTAGAGCTAGTTGTCCTGACAGGCTAGAGCTAGTTGTCCTGACAGGCTAAAGCTAGTTGTCCTGACAGGCTAAAGCTATTGTCCTGACAGGCTAGAGCTAATTGTCCTGACAGGCTAAAGCTAGTTGTCCTAACAGGCTAGAGCTAGTTGTCCTGACAGGCTAAAGCTAGTTGTCCTGACAGGCTAAAGCTAATTGTCCTGACAGGCTAGAACTAGTTGTCCTAAGAGGCTAGAGCTAGTTGTCCTAACAGGCTAGAGCTAGTTGTCCTGACAGGCTAAAGCTAGTTGTCCTGACAGGCTAGAGCTAATTGTCCTGACAGGCTAGAACTAGTTGTCCTAAGAGGCTAGAGCTAGTTGTCCTGACAGGCTAAAGCTAGTTGTCCTGACAGGCTAAAGCTAGTTGTCCTAACAGGCTAGAGCTAGTTGTCCTGACAGGCTAAAGCTAGTTGTCCTGATAGGCTAGAGCTAATTGTCCTGACAGGCTAGAGCTAGTTGTCCTAAGAGGCTAGAGCTAGTTGTCCTAACAGGCTAGAGCTAGTTGTCCTGACAGGCTAAAGCTAGTTGTCCTGACAGGCTAAAGCTAGTTGTCCTAACAGGTTAGAGCTAGTTGTCCTAACAGGCTAGAGCTAGTTGTCCTGACAGGCTAGAGCTAGTTGTCCTGACAGGTTAGAGCTAGTTGTCCTAACATGCTAGAGTTAGTTGTTCTAAATGCTAGAGCTAGTTGTCCTAACATGCTAGAGTTAGTTGTCCTGACAGGCTAAAGCTAGTTGTCCTAAGAGGCTAGAGCTAGTTGTCCTAACAGGCTAGAGCTAGTTGTCCTGTCAGGCTAAAGCTAGATGTCCTGACAGGCTAAAGCTAGTTGTCCTAAGAGGCTAGAACTAGTTGTCCCAACAGGCTAGAGCTAGTTGTCCTAACAGGCTAGAGCTAGTTGTCCTGACAGGCTAGAGCTAGTTGTCCTGACAGGCTAGAGCTAGTTGTCATGACAGGCTAGAGCTAGTTGTCCTAATAGGCACGTTAAACAAACAGAGCAGCTCTTCTTGTAATAAGTGTTTCCATTTTGTCCTCACAAAACGTTCGAGTCCTTCTCTTTTTAGTTTTACAGCCATTTTATTTGAGTGTTTTGACTTCAAGTGACTCGTGAGTTTCGAATTTCTTCAGTGCGCCAGTGTTTAACTGTTAAAGACGTCCAAATCTTTCTGTGGACCCCTAAATTTATTTTAGCGACATCTAGTGGTCCGCGTAGCCCCGGTTGCTTACTACTTCTCTAGCATTCCAACTTTAAAAATAGATAAAACAAGAAGAGACATTACATGTATCGCCACAATGTTTTTAATTAATTTTATTATTTAACCATTTATCAATTAATACATGAGAAATCTGATCATGGGAAACATGTTAGAAAACAAAACAAAAAAATTTAGCGCAAATTAAAACAAAAAAAAGTCTAAAAAAAAAAAACTTAAAATTTGAAAAAAAAAATTCATTCCACCCCTCTCGCATCTTTTGTAGGCACGCACCTCTGATAGCACATGATTTTCATTGGACACACAACCATTAACTTTAGGCACGCACCTCTGATAGCACATGATTTTCATTGGACACACAGCCATTAACTTTAGGCACGCACCTCTGATAGCACATGATTTTCATTGAACACACAACCATTAACATTAGGCACGCACCTCTGATAGCACAAGATTTTCATTGGACACACAACCATTACATTTAGGCACTCATATCTGATAACACATGATTTTCATTGGACACACAACCATTAACTTTAGGCACGCACCTCTGTTAACACATGATTTTCATTGGACACACAACCATTAACTTTAGGCACGCACCTCTGTTAACACATGATTTTCATTGAACACACAACCATTAACTTACCGTGAAGGTAACTGTCACCGTGCCTGGCACCAGGCAAGTCAGTGGGCCCGGGTACAGCCCGTGGTCTGTGGCTATGACCGTGTACGTCTCGCTGGTGCCCGCGGACGACACTTTGTTCAGGATGATGTCCCCGCCCGGGGTGATCGTGACGCCGCCGCTGTTGGTGGTGGTCGTGGTGCTGTAGGTTATCACGTTGTTATCCTGGGATAGAAGACACACAAATCATACAAATAAAATACTCTTAATATTTTTAGGGCTTTTTGATATGGTGTTATTCTGGGATAGAAGACACACAAATCATACAAATAAAACACTCTTAGTATTTTTAGGGCTTTTTGATATGGTGTTATTCTGAGATAGAAGACACACAAATCATACAAATAAAATACTCTTAGTATTTTTAGGGCTTTTTGATATGGTGTTATTCTGAGACAGAAGACACACAAATCATACAAATAAAATACTCTTAGTATTTTTAGGGCTTTTTGATATGGTGTTATTCTGAAATAGAAGACACACAAATCATACAAATAAAATACTCTTAGTATTTTTAGGGCTTTTTGATATGGTGTTATTCTGAGATAGAAGACACAAATCATACAAATAAAATACTCTTAGTATTTTTAGGGCTTTTTGATATGGTGTTATCCTGAGATAGAAGACACAAAATATAAACAAAAATGTAAACAGTTTTATTGTTTGTATGCAGGATGTCGCTTTGTAATCCTAGGATATAAGACACACAACTAGACGAATAAAGCAGTTTTGATAATATACATATATATATATATATATATATATATATATATATATATATATATATATATATATATATATCCGAAGTGAGGCTCACATCGATCGCATGTGTGGCCACAGATAGATCATGTTATTAAAGAAAGCCCCTTTCTGTTTGTTTATAGCGAGCGTACAATAATTATGATACACTGTACTATATATATATATATATATATATATATATATATATATATATATATATATATATATATCAGGCTGTAAAACACAGGTCAAAATCACAGATGAAGTAAATATAACATAGCAACTACCTTAACAAATGAAAGGCCACACGTGTGTGAGTGTTTCACAAACCTGGAAACTGGAGTCCTTGTCTGTGGCTACCAATGTTCCGAGCAGCTGACCTGGACTTGAACATTCCGTTATGGTGAAAAACTGGTCCAAAGTTCCTGTAGCGAATTCAGGGGCGTTGTCGTTGGCATCCTTGATGTAGAGAATGGCTGTGGTCGTGTCGTTCAAATATTTCGAATCACTGACCTGTAAGAATACATCAATTTTTGTTATTAATAATCTACTTCAAGATATATCTCGTAGATTTCATTTGTCTATGGCAGGGCTTCTTAAACTATTTGGGGTCGCGTAGCAAAATTCTGGGGTCGCGAGAGATAAAAATACAATTTAACAGAAAATGTTTTTTAACTTGTAAAATGTTAATTTATTTTTCTTTAATATTTGTATGGGGTCGTCAAGAAACTCGCAATCATAAATGGGGTCATGAATTACAAAAGTTTAAGAAGCCCTGCTCTATGGCATGACCCATTTGGTTGTGAATATCATTCAGGAAAAAATAAAACCATTCCATTCCATACATAAGAGGGTTACGGGACAGATGGCCGGGCGGTAAAGCACTTGACTGTCAACCTGAGACTCCTAAAAGCACGATCACTTGTAAGGATCAATGAATATTTCAGGTCATGGTAAAAGTTCCTGCTATATCTCCCGTGGTGCCTCCATGGCTATTGCACTATCGTTAACGGTGGAGATGAAATAAAAGCACTACAAAAAAAAAAAACAGCAGTCCCATTAGTCGTTCATTGGACCTAAGAGATAAACATCTCATCCTTACAATAAGTACTTACACCGACTTCACAGATACATAAAAATAACAACAGCAAACACTCTGAAATGTATTGTTCAAGGCATGGACCGTAATGTCTATGAAGACAAAATATAATAAATAGGTTACATTAAAATAAAATGTTCTTGAAACCAACTTACGAATGAGCTATAAATATACGTTGAATGAGTGTGTATAGTTTGCAATATTAGCAAATCATTAGCAAATACCAGCGTAATGCTCAGCTGCAAATACAGTCTATTCTTTTACTCTCATACCCTTTCTTTCACATATACACCACACACATATACACACCACACACATATAAACACCACACACAAATACACACCACACACATATACACACCACACACATATACACACCACACACATATACACACCACACACATATACACACCACACACATATATACACACCATGTATGCGTCTTTTTGCAAGAGAGTTTGGCACATACATCGATTGAGAAATAACTTGTCAAACTTTAAGAAATTCTTTAAAAGAAAAAGGAAAATAAAACTATTGTTCGGTATCGAGTCCAGTTATTTATTACGTCTTGAAATTTTCCCCCTTTTTTGGAGTCAGGTTTAGCTCTAACGTATGAGATCTAACAAGCCTCAGCAGCAGGCTTGCGGAGCTGCCATATTTTTCCGGCTCCGGCTCCCAAAAATTTGACGGCTCCGGCTCGGCTCCGGCTCCCTATTAAGATAGTATCACACGATACAGAACTTTTTGTAATTGCGCCAACGCAAACATGCCGCTAAGCGATAAAGATATACAAATTTTGCCGCTTTTCACCCCCATAGTCAGGAACTTGAGAAAAATATACGCATTTGTTTAGTTTTGTTACTCCGAAACAAACCATTTCGGGCATCCAGAATTGCGTGTCATTTGGTTTTCGCTTGAGGTTTCACTAGTCGCCATTTTCATAAGTAATAAAAATTTATTTCAATGATCAAATTAGCAAATAGTAAAATGATACATTATTTAAAATATTTTAAAGACTTCAGTATTTATATTGATTATTTATAACTTGAAGTGACGGTTTCAGATTGCATATGGACCAAGACAATTCACTGATCTTTATTGGACCGTCAACCAATAAAGTCCGGATGTTATTCGGACCCGTGGCAAATATGCAAATCATTAAAGCTATACATCAGTTTGCTTATTGTTTTCTTTTTATTTTTTGATAATTGTTTGAATTGTATGATTTAATCGTTACTTTCAACGGGTCCGAATAACAATCGGACTTTATTGGTACCCGGATCCAAATATCCACAGCGTTATAAATTTATCTACTCTATTTCAGCTATTCTGTTTATAATAAAATTGTTAAATAGTCTATTACAAATTCGCGGTCAAATAATATACGAAATAACGTGTTCTATTTGTCGTCGTAGTAAAAATTTATTGTTAAATGATTGATACAATTATTCTATGTTTTAACAAAACGATTCCCCTTTAAAGATTTCTTGTGATGATGTGCGTGCACGCTATCATTTAAATGATGTTACTGTTGTGGCGTTCGTAAAATTTTAAAGCCTAAAAAAAAATTCTGCTGTAAAAAAAACATTTGGGAGCCGTGGAGCCGCCAGATTTTTTTTTCGGCTCTGGCTCCGGCTCCGGCTCCAGCAAAAGTAGCGACTCCCACGGCTCGTCGGCTCCGCAAGCCTGCTTAGCAGTCGACTGAATTTTTCAGTTTCGTTCGGATTGGCTGTTATCGACTGTCATCGACGTATCATCAGTAAACAATGAGTCGTGAAAAAATTGACATGCTCGGGTCGGCCGGGACCCCTTACAGATGCGGGCCCCCTGGCAATGACCCCCCTCTCGACGTGCCTGGCTGCTTACATCTCACTTCTGTACTATTGTTAAGTGTGCTGGCTATCTCGTACAAAAGTTATTCAGAGGGTATTTGAACTCAAAGAAGATATTGCAATTTTTCTCGAAGAAAATCATAATGAGGATGCTAATATGTTTAGGGATGATAATTATATTATTAAACTTACCTATTTAGAGGAAATTTAAGGAAAATTTAGTGTTTTGAATAAATCGATGCAAGGGCCACACATACATTTATTAATTCAAAAAGATGAAATTAAAGCATTCATTAAAAAATGTAGGTTTGACATGTTTCCACTTTTAAATTTATGCGCCCGAGGCGTCATATGATCAAATATTTACAAGGGAGCCGTGGTAAAATAAAGTTTGGAAACCACTGCTCTAGACACGCGGTTTTCAACTTGGTGGTACACCTACCTCAAGGGGGTACAGGAAAGGTTATGCAGGGGTACGCAGAGACATGTAATTTTTGTTTTAAACAACCAAGAATTTAAAGAAGGTCGACAGTTTGATGGACTTTGAGATGAAAACAACCAAGAATTTAAAGGAGGTCGCCAGTTTGCTGGACTTTGAGATGAAAACAACCAAGAATTTAAAGAAGGTCGACAGTTTGATGGACTTTGAGATGAAAACAACCAAGAATTTAAAGAAGGTCGACAGTTTGATGGACTTTGAGATGAAAACAACCAAGAATTTAAAGAAGGTCGACAGTTTGATGGACTTTGAGATTGAAAACAACCAAGAATTTACAGAAGGTCGACAGTGTGATAGACTTTGAGATGAAAACAACCAAGAATTTAAAGAAGGTCGAGAGTGTGATGGACTTTGAGAGTCTCCGCGGAATTTTATTTCGCCCCCTTTAGGGTACATTGGTGAAAAAGAATGAAAACAGATGCTCTAGAGTACTCTAGATGGATGTACCAACCAATCAGCAAGTATGAATTCAATAACAGTGAAATTTTCTCTGGCTCTACTCTGGGGAGGTGCAGAGCTCGATTTCCCGCCGGGGATGCCGGGGATATCCCCGGCACTAAGACCTGTCATCCCCGGCTCTGCTTTCGCTAATATATTCCAGCCGGGGTGAAATCATAGACATTTAACCCCGGCTCTGCAGAAATTTTGTTCCATCCCCGGCACTGGTTTTTTTCTGTAATCGAGCACTGGGGAGGTGGAGTGGGGTGGGGGGTTTAGTCGTTTCCATTGACCTGAACACCTGATTGGGACCCATCGATATAAAGTTCTACAAGACAAAATAGGCACAGAAGGGATACAAAACTTTAATTATTGTTTATATTTTTCATATTTTTATTCTGGGTAAGTAACTCGTTTAGACATTATTTTGCTGAACTAAATTCTATACGACTTTTGATACCTACGATATACATCTTCGACTATCGCTTCATTGATACGTGCACTTTATAATCAATTAACTCTTTTTTACAATATGTTTGTATGTCGAGTCAATACATCTTGATGTTTATTGTTCCCATATTTGTATGTTTCTGAAGTGTCAGAATAGATTCGTGGTCTGTAGACTGGTAGTATCAGAATAGAGTCATGGTCTGTAGACTGGTAGTGTCAGAATAGAGTTATGGTCTGTAGACTGGTAGTGTCAGAATAGAGTCATGGTCTGTAGACTGGCAGTGACAGAATAGAGTCATGGTCTGTAGACTAGAAGTGTCAGAATAGAGTCATGGTCTGTAGACTGGAAGTGTCAGAATAGAATCGTGGTCAATACTATTAATGGGACTATTCATCGGAATAGGAATTATAAACAAAATGATGTTCAATCTGTTTTTCGATTTCATTTCTATTTCTGTCTGCGTGTCACGGTGATACACTCATAACTGCATCATTTATCGTATTGGTGAGTAGTGTGATGTCACTTGTGTACAAGGTGGTGCACTAACACCACTACATCTTCTAATTTACTATGACATCAATACATCGATTGGCATGGATATTGGGACATGAAATGACGCGATGCTAGCACTGTACAGATGTGTCTTGCTTTGTGCTAACTCCCCCTCCCCCCTCCGTCACGGTGGCTGTGCAGCATACACGTGGAATTTGGACATCATTTGTTTACGTTGTGACATCTGTTTTGCTGTCATTTATTATCGTATTTGTGGAAAAGCCTGCTTAAGTTGGCTGAACGAAATCCGACAGAAAGGATAACAAAGAAATTTACGAATACTACAATATAAAAGAACATGTGGCTTTTATTGCCATGAACAGAATATGATATGAGTAGAAATAACAAAGAAATGTATGAATTACAGGGACTTTTAACATGTGTTCCGATTGATTGTACCATCATTTTATTTGACAATCACACTCTATTACACATGCACATTACATTTTAAAAATAGAACTAAATCAGTTTTAACTATTCATAATTATTTCAACAAAGACGAAGTAACTTAATTTACATACAAGCTGTCCACAATGTAAATAAAGTTCCCTTAGCCCTAGATGGGGCAGATAAAGTGTAGAATTCACCTGTTTATATAACCTCGGCATATGAAGGGATTGTGTGGTTAGCACAACGCCCAGCCGCCTTTACTTCCCCAACTTAAAGTCAGTTACCCATTTAAAGCTGGGTGGACTTGTGGGACGGCTTTGTACCAAATTTCACCTGGAAACATTCCATGGGCCTCACCGAGGATCGAACACAGCACTCTCAGGTTGACAGTCGAGTATCTACACCAGAGGCGTAGCGAGGGGGGGCAAGGCAACTTGCGCCCGGGGCATTTTACCTTATTAATACCTTTTTAGCGCCCCCCATTCGAAAACCATATAATATTATATGTAAAATATACCATTTGGCGCCCCTGAACCTCGGCGCCCGGGGACATATGTACCCCCAACCCCCTAGCTACGCCTCTGATCTACACCCCTCGGCCATCCGTCCCACATTGACCACAGAGTACAATTAGAATTAATTAGAAGTATGTAACTGTTCACAATTTTGAATAATGTTATTGAACTGTGGAACTAGTTTACTGGTTGTGATTTGCATGACCGAATTTAAACTGCAGTCACTCAACAACGATCTGTTCTTAGACTTGTTTATTTTCAGACAAGGAAACGCTTTTTCACAAATGTAGCCTACATGGACCCAAATAGTGACAAAACCCTGCAGCAAAGTTTTTTATGTGTGGGAATGCTGCTGCTGGCAAACATCCTGAAAACTCCAGAACTGACTTGAACTTCCCCTTCAGGTCATAATCTACTTATAGGTCAAACAGCTCTAATATTCTTTAGCCATAAAACTGATTTAATGTCCCAAGATTCCAATCTAATTTTAAAAATATCGCGAAAAATTAAACAAAGAATTAACATAGGACCGCAACATGTACTTGCGCTCGGGCCGCATAATATACTTTGACGGGCCGTACTTTGCCCACCCCTGAACTAAATCAATTAGTCTTGATGTATTTGAATGAATAGGTCTTGATGTATTTGAATCAATGAGTCTTGATGTATTTGAATCAATGAGTCTTGATGTATTTGAATCAATGAGTCTTTTTGTATTTGAATGAATAGGTCTTGATGTATTTGAATCAATGAGTCTTGATGTATTTGAATCAATGAGTCTTGATGTATTTGAATCAATGAGTCTTTTTGTATTTGAATGAATAGGTCTTGATGTATTTGAATCAATGAGTCTTGATGTATTTGAATCAATGAGTCTTGATGTATTTGAATCAATGAGACCTCGGCTATCCAAATGATGAAAAATGAACTACTGGAATCAACTGGTCATCAAGTATCTGAATCAATAACTCCAACAGATCAATGACTTAAGGGTAAGCTTTACACTTCAATTTAAGATTTATAGCACCTTGAAACACAGTCATGTTATTTTATAGCGATTTCGAAAATCGCATTGAAAAATACAGCATTAGTTTCATAGACAACAAAATGTAGAATGACTTTTTTTTGCATTAAATGTAATGAAAACTGAAATTTTTGTCATTTTTATATTTTTACAATTTTTTTAAAATTAGTTCTTATTTTAATTACATTTTTTTATTTTTTGTTATTATTTTTAACATAAATCTTTATAATAACCTATTATATACAATAAATTATAAAGTATTATTTATTTATTTCAAAATTGTTGTTTGTATGAATAATAAAAGTATTATACATAAATATTTTTACAGTTACCTCCCTTATAAAAAAAATATCAGTGATACCTAGTGTGATTGTTGGGATACAGCTTTGAACAGTGGTGCTAGGCATTTTTCTACGTAGCATGTGGCTAATGTCAGTTCTATTTAGACAAAAAAAGTATTGGAGGTTTTAAAGGTGAAATAAAACACAGGGCGGCCATACAAACTTACCCCCCCTCCCCCCATCTAACAAAAAATGACATACAAAATAAAATCAAGTGTAATGTAGGTCAGGCGTTGGTGGAGGGGGGGGCAAGAACCTGTTGGATATAAATATTGATGGGATTTGTCTTCTAAGCTAGAAAATTGGACATAAACAAATTATACAGAATGCGCCATTTTTGTTTATTTTTTCTATTATGTATTGATTTTTCTCTACCCTTCCTACGCTACTGGTCTATACCCATCACCATCATACTCTATACCCATCACCATCATACTTTACACTCATCACCAACATACTCTATAATCTATAACCATCACCAACATACTCTATACCCATCACCATCATACTCTATACCCATCGCCATCAAAATACTCTAGACCCATCACCATAATACTCTAGACTCACCACGATCAAAATACTCTAGACCCATCACCATCATACTCTACACCCATCACCATCATACTTTAGACTCATCACCATCATACTCTATACCCATCACCATCATACTCTAGACTCATCACCATAATACTCTAGACTCATCACCATCAAAATACTCTAGCTAGACCCATAACCATAATATTCTAGATTCACCACCATCAACATACTCTATACCCATCACCATAATACTGTAGACTCATCAACATCATACTCTAGACCAGGGGTGGACAACTTTTGCTTAGGAGGGCCACATTGAAAATGTATTTGTTATCTGCGGGCAGCATGTATATATATATATATATATATATATATATATATATATATATATATATTGTCTACGTCAATTACAATTTACAACGTATGAAAATATGAATTAAAGATAATAACTATGTATTTGTCATTTTATTTAACATTCACACTCTATTACACATTTCCATTACATTTTAAAAATACGAACTAAATCAGATCTGTGCTAATTTGGTAATAAAACTTTACTATTCATATTATTTAAAATAAAGTGTATTGTTATCTGTCAAAATAATTATGAAGACAGGGGAACTTAATTTACATACAAGCTGACCACGGAGCACAATTATAATTAATGAGAGGTATAAAACTGTTCACAATTTTGGATAAAGTTTGTGAACTGTGGAACCAGTATACTGGTTGTGATTCGCATGACTTAATATAAATTGCAGTCAGTCAACATCGATCTGTTCGTAGACGTGTTTATTTTCAGACAAGAAAACGCTTGCTCACAAATGTATGTGAACCTTAATAGTGATAAAAGCTTGGCAGCAAAGTTTGTTTAGGTGTGGCAAAGCCATTGCTAGCAAACATCCTTAAAACTCCAGCAAAAGAACTGACTTGAACATCTCCTTCAGGTTAAATATGTTTGTAGGTCAAGCTGCTCTTACTGATATTCTCGCGCCATAAAACCGATTTAATATCCCTAGATTCGAATAAAATAGTCAGGATAAAATATTTAAAATACAGCGAAAGCTCTAAGCAAAGAAAATTACCATCGACAGAGGATCGCAACATGCATACAGGCCGCACAATATAGTTTGCCCACCCCTGCTCTAACACAATGTTGGAAAAACCTTTTGTAGGGTCGTGGGTCATGGTGGTTTCTAAAATTAGACAAAAGCTTCTGACAAAGAACAGATAGATGGAATGTTTACAAGACATAATATACTGAAATGTTAAAGTGGTAGCGTATATGACTTTTGTCGCGGGACGGATACAGCAGCCAGAACTTGGCCTGCAGGCTGTTCTGGTCGAAGATGTACCTCAGAGCCATAGCGTTACCAGCTATGTTGATTAATTGATGTAAAACAATCCTTACTATAATTTTTTTTTTTCAAAGGTATGACATTTGAACTCTTACAAGAAACAAACACTAGCTATAGCTCAAGGCGCCCATGACATTTGAACTCTAACAATAAACGCACACTAGCTACAGCTCAAGGCGCCCATGACATTTGAACTCTCACAATAAACTCACACTAGCTATAGCTCAAGACGCCCATGACATTTGAACTCTCACAATAAACTCACACTAGCTACAGCTCAAGGCGCCCATGACATTTGAACTCTAACAATAAACTCACACTAGCTATAGCTCAAGGCGCCCATAGACATTTGAACTCTAACAATAAACTCACACTATCTATAGCTCAAGGCGCCCATGACATTTGAACTCTCACAATAAACTCACACTATCGATAGCTCAAGGCGCCCATGACATTTGAACTCTCACAATAAACTCACACTAGCTATAGCTCTAGGCGCCCATGACATTTGAACTGTAACAATAAACTCTTACTAGCTGTAGCTCAAGGCGCCCATGACGTTTGAACTCTCTAACAATAAACTCACACTAGCTAAGGCTCAAGGCGTCCATGACATTTGAACTCTAACAATAAACTCCACACTAGCTATAGGTAAAGGCACACATTACATTTGAACTCTCACAATAAACTCACACTAGCTATAGCTCAAGGCGCCCATGACATTTGAACTCTCACTATAAACTCACATTAGCTATAACTCAAGGCGCCCATGACATTTGAACTCTCACAATAAACTCACACACAAGCTACCGCTCAAGACGCCCTGTCTGAAATGAAAGGAGCAAGTGCCATCACACTTGTAGAAAGGCAATTCAAACTGACCACTGACCTGGACTGTTAATGTGACTGTTGACGTCATGGCGTTCTGATCTACGTCATATTCAATAAGGGATTTCCGTAACCACCAGTAGTCGGGGTCAATGGTGAACCGGTTAAAACTGGGATTGGCTGTCATAGGAATCAGAAAGATAATATTAATCAATACTATAGTTTTTAGACCTTTTATTCGGGGCAAATACTAATACCAAATGTACAAAACAAATTCTCCATTGAAATGTGCAGTGGCGTATGGAGGGTATTGCTACAGTGGCGTAAGGAGGGTACTGCGGATTGTGGAAAGGATGCACAGGGCGCCATAAAATAGGGAGAGACGCCAAAAGAGCGCTGTTAATTTTTTTGTTACACTTTTCAGATAGGGTGTACGGCGTCTAAAAATTTCAATTCACACAAGGTGTACAATAGTTAACACCCCTGGGCTCAAATCCCGTTGGATTTGATGCATTATGTCTCTCGTTGTCTAGACCTTTGACCTCTTTGTTTTCCGTGGCTGCCATGTACCAAATATTTTTTTTAATACAAAATGATGATAAGAAGACCAAAGGAAAATTTTTTTTAACTTTAAAAAAAAACGACCGGATCATTCAATGGCACCAAAAATGTCTACAAATTAAAAATAGCTTTGTGTTTAGGACAATGTCTACTCTAACACTGGCATAACAGCAGATTTAATAATGCAGTGGGGAAAGAATACATCGATCTATGATTTTAGTAGACTCAGATTTCTTTCCCTTTTGCATTGCAGAGTGGTAACTTGCTGACTGCATGGTGGCAATTTTAAACTGTAAAAACCCCTGTAACTGGGTTCGGCATTTTATCTCTGCTGCATTGGCAGTCTTCACTTGTGGAAGTTGTGGTCTTTATAGGCTGACATTAACGAAATTCATAACATTGCAGTGACCCGACATCTTATATTATCTCAATGAACATGTGAATTTGCTATATATATATATATATATATATATATATATATATATATATATATATATATATATATTAGATGATAGATAGATAGATTAGATAGATAGATAGATAGATAGATAGATAGATAGATAGATAGATAGATAGATAGATAGATAGATAGATAGATAGATAGATAGATAGATAGATAGATAGATAGATGAGATAGATAGATAGATAGATAGATAGATAGATAGATAGATAGATAGATAGATAGATAGATAGATAGATAGATAGATAGATAGATAGATAGATAGATAGATAGATAGATAGATAGATAGATAGATAGATAGATAGATAGATAGATAGATAGATAGATAGATAGATAGATAGATAGATAGATAGATAGGTAGATAGATAGATAGATAGATTTGGACACACTTTAAAAAAACAATCTTTGAATTAGGCACATATATGACATAAAACATGTAGGTATATTAAATCTGTATATCACTTGACATAAAACATGTAGATCTATCCAATCTGTCTATCACTTACAGCCTTTGATTGAATATGTCTTTGTGTCCCCAAAATCTGGGTCAGTAGTAGTCCAGGCTGGATCCATAACAATCTGTAAAGAAAGGTGTACATCTTAACAATCTGTAAAGAAAGGTGTACATCTTAACAATCTGTAAAGAAAGGTGTACATTTTAACAATCTGTAAAGAAAGGTGTACATCTTAACAATCTGTAAAGAAAGGTGTACATCTTAACAATATGTAAAGAACAATCTGTAAAGAAAGGTGTACATCTTAACAATATGTAAAGAAAGGTGTACATCTTAACAATATGTAAAGAACAATCTGTAAAGAAAGGTGTACATCATAACAATCTGTAAAGAAAGGTGTACATCTTAACAATATGTAAAGAACAATCTGTAAAGAAATGTGTACATCATAACAATCTGTAAAGAAAGGTGTACATCTTAACAATCTGTAAAGAAAGGTGTACATCTTAACAATATGTAAAGAAAGGTGTACATCTTAACAATATGTACAGAAAGGTGTACATCTTAACAATCTGTACAGAAAGGTGTACATCCTAACAATCTGAAAAGAAAGGTGTACATCTTAACAATCTGTAGAGAAAGGTGTACATCCTAACAATCTGTAAAGAAAGGTGTACATCTTAACAATCTGTACAGAAAGGTGTACATCTTAACAATCTTTACAGAAAGGTGTACATCTTAACAATCTTTACAGAAAGGTGTACATCTTAACAATCTTTACAGAAAGGTGTACATCTTAACAATCTTTACAGAAAGGTGTACATCTTAACAATCTGTAAAGAAAGGTGTACATCTTAACAAAACCTAATTGGCATACATTTATAAATGTTTTAGCTATTCGTGTATTTCAATAGCGTTATTGCTACTTCGGTGATCTGTTGGGATATACAATTGCTATATTTTAAATCGGGTTCAAATTCACTTTTTTGTCTTTGGATGATGGACATCGAGAACATTAATCTTTTAGTCGTGTGTTTGCAACTAGGATCGATACAAGGTCTGTCCATTCTTACATGTTGATTATCTATCCACTTCTTAAGTTCCCCTTTCAGGATACCATTCATTATGGTTTTACTGAGATTAATACCGTATGGCATTCGCTTTGTTCACTGTAACCAAAAGTGGTATCTGAACATTCTATTCCTAATTGTGACTGTTTATATACTAAGCTTCTTCTTTTAAAAAAAAAAAAAATCAGAATGCACTTTGCGCACATCGGTAAATTAGACATTTAGCCTTCTTTATGTTTATGAGCAAAACCAGTGAGCTGATACAACCAAAGACTAGATGTTCTTATATAAAGGTCCAAGAAAGATTAGATGATAATCACTTAACTCTGTAAACCATGAGATAATTAAGAGACTCTTTGAAGTGCACTTGTTGCATCCTCACCATAGACGAGACCAATGTTCCCTCTAAGCTGAGCGCGTGAGCGATCGCTCACACGTATTCAGAGCGTCGCTCATACTACACGTACGATCGCTCACTCCAACGGACGACATCGCTTAAATCGCTCACAAATTTTGGCCTCAAACAAAAATGTCGCTCAGAGACAAAATTTCTTGCTCACTTCATACCACACCTTAGAGGGAACATTGGACGAGACTGCAATGGACATGGAGGCATCATGAGGGGACATAGCTGATTGGAGTTGATTGGTTGTTTTGACAAGGTGTACAGTATACGACGCTCCAGTCTTTATGTAATAATACAGCTCATCACAACGGTTTAAATCAAAAGTGAGAAAATCTAATGTCAGGTTTTTGTTTATTTGTTTTTTTTTTTTTTTTAAAAAAAGAAAAACTCACATTCCCCTCATAGATCGAGTAGACTTGGTTTTTCGGCTTGATGACCGGTGGCTCGTTCACGTCCGTCACACTCAGGGTGTAGGTGTAGGTCTTGGACGTGCAGGAGCCGTCGTCGGCAGTCACAATGAAGAGAGGGCGCTGCAGGTTGTAGCTTTCGTAGTCCAGGGCGGATTTAAGATTTAGCTGGAAGCCTGTGTGGAGGGTTGAAGTAAACGAGAGACATACTGGCTGGCTGACTTATTGACTGATATAGACAGACAGACGGACAGATAGATAGATAGATAGATAGATAGATAGATAGATAGATAGATAGATAGATAGATAGATAGATAGATAGATAGATAGATGGATGGATGGATGGATGGATGGATGGATGGATGGATGGATGGATGGATGGATGGATGGATGGATGGATGGATGGATGGATGGATGGATGGATGGATGGATGGATGGATGGATGGGTGGATAGATAGATAGATAAATAGATAGATGGATGGATGGATGGATGGGTGGATAGATAGATAGATAGATAGATAGATAGATAGATAGATAGATAGATAGATAGATAGATAGATAGATAGATAGATAGATAGATAGATAGATAGATAGATAGATAGATAGATAGATAGATAGATTCATGGTTGTGTGAATTATCATAACTATGAGTTTAAAGGGCAATAGATTTTTGAAGTTGATTGAAATGTATCAGTAGGTGTTTAGTAGTTGCTGGCACATACATGTCTTTCATGATATTTAGTTATCAAATGTAATCGAATGTTTACGGCCAAAAAAGGAGCCAATTATTTTGCTCTTCGAGTCATTTTAAAGCGATGATTTGAGTTTAAAATTGTATTATTATAAGAGACCATAGAAAGTAGATAACAGATTCTAAAAGAAAAGAAAAACTACATGGCCCTAATTGAGAACATAAATGGTGTGTATAGGCATATGATGTATCAAATAGATCAACATTTTTATTTAAGTTATTGCCAAATAGTGCAATTAGTTGTATCAGAAAGAAGGGCGAAATTCAACAATGCAAACCTACCTGATTCCAAGTCAAACAATCCCGACGCCTCCGCGGGTATTGTTGTATATGTCAATGTGGTGGTTGCAGAGTCATCCTGAACGTCCAGGTTGATCAATGTGGTGCCCACTGCCGTGTCCTCTGGCCATCGTGCCAAGGCATTTAGATTGTTGATGTACGGTGCCTTGTTGTAGCCTGTTGGAAGAAGATATAATTTAAATAATGATATTATCGGAGATGGGTAAAAAAATCCGGTATAAATTATTTTAAAGGGTTTAAAAATAAGGGAGACAACTTTGGGACTTACCTCCCAAATTGACAGTAATGACCTGTGGCGAGACACTGGACAGTTTACCATCTGACAGCGTAACCTCAAACGAGGACTGGTCATAGCACTCTGAGCTGAGGTCATTGACGGCGTATATCTCACCAGAAGCTATTGGTAAGTGTCGGAGGGAGGGAGGAGGAATAGCCATAATTTAACCATTGTGTTATTTGTGACATGTAAGTAAAGTTGTTTAAATTAAAAAAAAAAACTTCAGAAATGAAACAAACAAAAAATGAATCAAATCTAACATTTTATGGCATCAAAAGATAATGTAACTTACTGTCCAGCGACAATGTAACTTACTTTCCAGCGACAACATATCTTACTGTCCAGCGACAATGTAACTTACTTTCCAGCGACAACATATCTTACTGTCCAGCGACAATGGTAACTTAACGTCCAGCGACAATGAAACTTACTGCCCGGCGACAACGTAACTTACTGTCTAGCAGGACAAAGTGCTATCTTACTGTCCAGCAACAATGTAAAGTACTGTCCAGCGACAAAGAGGTAACTTACTGTCCGGCGAAACGTAACTTACCGTCCAGCAACAATGTAAAGTACTGTCCAGCGACAAGGTAACTTACTGTCCGGCGAAAACGTAACTTACTGTCCCATGACGAAACAACTTACTGTAACCAATTGCAAAGCTGGACGAAGTTGGTGTGGTCTTCAGTGTATAATAGATGGGATCTTGGTCCGGGGTCAGCGGCAGCCACAGCTGTAAATAGTTTGTCCCGCTGGGATAGTTTTAGTGTTGGCCAGTGAAAGTGTATCTGCCAAAGATAATATTGATAAGACACCGACAACACAATGACAGCTTAGAGGGGTAAAATTACCAATGATTGGACCCTTCCGCAGGCCTTGATTTGACATTTTTTTTACTGAGAGCCGCTCTATCGATAGGCGAACGGAGTTCCAGGCCCCACGTCAATGGGCCCCTTTTCCATATACATACTTTTTCAAATGTGGTGACCACTAGGGGCTCCGACAGAAATTTTGACACCCCATGGGGGCTTCTTCCAAAAACAATTAAAACAGCTCTGCTTCTATTATGGTACCTCTAATTAAAATTTTATGTTAGGTTCTATTACTTGCACACACTACTCCCACGTCCGAACAAAAAAGCAACGAGAGTCAAAGGCAAACAAATAAATCTATCTAACGGCAATCCAGAGGTGTTTATGCGGAAAGGCAAATCAGGCGACCGAAATTAAGGACCAGCAATGAGTTTTCCAATGTCTTAAAAATGAGTCTGATTATCTCACCAACTATACAGGCGTTTCCCGGAAGTCCATTTATATCACTATGTATCGTTTATCCATCCATTGGTCTATCTGACTATTTGTTTCTATCAATCTCCGCAGGCTCTCTCTCTCTCTCTCTCTCTTTCTCTCTCTCTCTCTCTCTCTCTCTCTCTCTGTCTCTCTATAACTGCTCTGTCTCTCTCTCTCTCTCTCTGTCCAATATGTCTGTCCGTATATACATCTACTCTCTATCTCTTAACTCTATCACTCTGTCTCTCTCTCTCTCTCTGCCTCTCACCCCCTCCTCTCTCTTTTCCTCTATCATCCTGTCTTTCTCCTTCTCTTTCCCTCTCTCTCTCTCTCTCTCTCTCTCTCTCTCTCTCTCTCCCTCTCCCTCTCTCTCTCTCTCTCTCCCGTGTCTCTATTTTATATGACTGTTAAATAAAAGAATCTTCACCTGTTAGACCGTTGACAAAATAGGGGCGGGAGTTAGGGATGAGACGGACATACATGTTCATCGTTTTTACGGGAAGGTCAACTGTATTCTTGTAGGTGATGGTCACTGTGTACTCGGGCGGTGTTTGAAGTCAAGTGTCGCCACGGACGGGAAGTACTTCACCTCATACTCTCCAGTGGCTAGAAGAATAAAAAAAAAACAGCAACTTACCTTTAGTATTGAGCTTACATGAAATAATTACGCTAATAATCAATTTTTTGTCTCAGACTGACTTCCAGTTAGTTTTTTTTAGTACAAAAAAAAATAGATAACTAAAAAGCACATTAGGTCGAACATTACTCTTCGATACATTCATGGTTTTGGAATTAAGAATATGGGTCCATATCCTCATGCTTCTTATGTGTGATTTGTGTGTATATATGTGTATCTGTGTGCGTATGGGTGTGTATGTGTGTATATGGGCGTGTGCCGTGTGTGTGTATGTGTGTGGCCGTAAGTGTTCATTTTGGGTTATCTTTTTTTTGTTACTCAGTAGGTGTAACTGGCAAGGACCAGTGAAAGCACCCGAGCGCAGTTCGTGGTCGGAGTGATGTCACCGAAGGCCACTGCGTCCGATTTTGTCGATCGGGTCCAACGCACGTGACGGTGGCAAGCGATGGTGGGAATCATGACCTCTCTCGTATAGCTTGACCACACTCGTCTTGTATCGTGATGTTTGGCTGCAAGAGAAATATCAGAGTGGACATCAACCGTCCAGCCAGTGGTCAACAGGAAGAGCCAACCACTCAAAGTGGCGTAATAGCGTTAGGTGACGCCCAGAGGTGGGCAAAAAATACCGCCACCATCCCGCGACAAAAGAAAATAACTTAAATGGAGTGTGTAAAAATACCGTCCGATTCTGGTACCTAGGTGCCGCCTTGGAGGGACAACCACACCCAACGCCTAGTTACACCACTGGGCCCGCGTATATTTATTTCGTAATTAATACGTCTACTTATGAACAAAGCATATTTTTAGAGCATTTTCGAAAAAAAATGCTCTATTGTCCCCGTTTTGTCTGTCTGTCTGTCTGTCTGTCGGAGTATCTGTCCGTCCGCCCGTCCGTCCGTCATCACCCTAGATCTCAACAACTATAAGTCCTATGATCCATGATGTATATATCATTTTGTAGGTCTTGGCCTGCCAAGAAATTACTTTTTTCCATTTCGCGATCTGACCCCTGAGGGCCGTAGAAAGGGGCTTAAAATTACCGTTTTTTCTCTACTATAAGCTGCATCTTAACGAAAAGGAGCGCCTTTAGATCTTAGTGACTATAAGTCCTAGACCTGTGATGCATATATCATTGTGTAGGTCTTGGCCTGCCAAGTGTACATCAAAAAAGTCCATTTCGCGATTTGACCTCTCAGGGGCCAAAATATAAGAGTTTCTTTTTATGTACCGTTTTGCTTACATTTTAAATATAAATAATAAAAGCTAATCAAAGGGGCGTAATCATTATTCCTTTTTGTAACAGTTATTCAACATGAATTACTTCCGCAACTTTATATAAAACAACAATTGAATGGCAGTTTCTGGACGATTAAATGACTACAATTTAGAATGTTTCACTTATGAGTTCTATTTCAAAGTCCCATAATAACCATCGTGACCCCAGCATACGCACTGGACATTCCCATAATACAAATACTGCCCTAACACGTACTGTGTCCAGAATGCGGAACAGGCTTAATTGCTTGTTTTTATCAACAAAAATGCTGATATGTCTAAAGATTTAAAAAAGAAAGTTCCCTTAAGCCCTGACGGGCCATCGGGCACAGATAAAGTGTAGAATTCATCTGTTTCTATGAACCTCGGCATAAGTGAAGGGATTGTGTTGTTGTCGCCTTTACTTCCCCAACTTAAAGTCAGGTGCCCATTTAAAGCTTTGTGACTTGGGGGGACGACTTTGTACTCAAATTTAACCTGGGAAAATTCCATGGGCCTCACCGAGGATCAAACCCAGGACTCTCAGGTCGACAGTCGGGTATCTACACCACTCGGCCATCCGTCCCATTCGCCCAAGATTACATCGGACTTTACCCTCCAGCTGCCCCAATATGGTGGCAATGATCCTCTTGCCAAGATGGTCAAAAGCAACTCACCGTGGCCGCCCAGCATGGTGACGTAATGAGCAGACAGATTGTCCAAAACCAAACTGCCTGGGATCATGGACCCTGAAGAGCTCCTAAATATCCAGTCCTCTGTATTTCAGTTTTAGTTGTCGGTTGTAGAGTAGAACAATTGGGCCTTTTATATTTGGTAATGTCAGTGGTTGATGTTTTTAATGTTAAATGTCCAGTATAGATACGCTGATTTCCATATGTGTTGGGAGGGAATGAAAATGAAAAGAGGAAAAAACCGTTAAAAATCAGATGGAACAAATAGTTGACGATGGACAACTACTTATTTAAACAATACAGCCATGTAAATTTAACAAGGATTACTCGGGCATTTGAATGTATAAGTAGCCTCCCTGATTTAATTATGGTTAGAATAAATGAAGAAACTAAAAAGTAGAATATTTGTTTGTTACATAAAAAGAATATTATTTAATTTTATAAAAAATAGAGTAAGAGTAAATTTGAGTATGTTCGTGTGGGTAATGATTTCGAAAGTGACACTTGAAACATTTCTAACACACCATTAGATAAAGATTTGGGTGCTAATTTATGCCACCTAACTAATGTGCAGAAATGACCTACATTTCTTACATCACAAATCATGTATTGCCCATCAACGCTAACTACCCAAACCAATCAAACCAAAACCAAACAACAAACCAAACAACAAACTAAAACAAACAATAAACCAAACAACCAACAAAATTAACTTTGAACCAAACTAACCAATCCAAACCAAACCAAACCAAACCAAATTTTTAGGTAGGAAACAATATATTTTAAAGCGCATTTTGCAACATGCGAATAAATTTGCATTTCAAAAATATAAAGTTATAAGATTAGTAACTAAAAAAAGAAGATAAACCTTAGTATTTCGCGTGAAAAGTATTTATAATTACAATTTAGGACAATCATCTATATAAATAATAGCGGTGTGGGTTCTTATGTGTAATCGAAAGTAAAGAATTAATACAACAGTATTTCAGCTTAAAATCGTCAAAGGTAGACAATAGTAATAAATTCAAGAAAAATCGGATCCGTCCGAAACCAAAAATAACCTGGCCTACTGATCAAACCTAGGGGAATATAACTCCATGCAAAGGTTTTGCAGAGTAGCCTACAGCTAGTTCTATAATATCTATTCTTAAGTAATTACTTAATCAGAGAATAAATTAAATTAATTTTAGATTCTCCTTCTTTTCTTCCTTTTTCTTATATGTAGTTCACGGAAACCAAACAAGTTTCTAAGTATGTCGAGAGTCGCAAAAAGTTTGTGAACCTCTGTTTTAGTGATGTGGTCGTAACCAACTGTTCATTCACCAACTTAAGGCCATTCAGAGCTGAATCTAGTGATTTATTTATTTTATGAAAGCAGAGCCCGGCTAATCTTTAACCCTCACCGGATCACTCGCCCGGGGGCTGGGGTGTATTGGGGAAGCATATTAATAATTCATTTTACATCTTATTTTATAAGTGGTTGTCGCAAAGGCCACGGTGCTCTAGTCTAGCCAGGTGGCCAACTGAGCTATACTGCTGTTAAGAAGACTCTAATGAAGTTGGCGTTTCGTTGTATTAGGGGTCGTTCTTTGGTTACGTCAACAAATTTTTAGCATATTTAAGATTGCCTACAAAGTTTGTTGACGGAATAATTGGACAACCCCTTTGGGTCCATATTAAAAAAGAAACTTTCCCTATAAATTATTCTCAGTACTCGTCCAACAACTGTAATATCCTCATGTTCCACATCATATCAGTGTTTTAGTTTGTTGTAGTTGTTGTTCTATATCTCTTGTAGCTGTAATTCTTGTTTTTCATCTTCATTAACGATTAGTTATAATACAAATAGATTAGGTACAGTAAGACGTACGGGGAGTTAGAGAGTGGAGGAAGAAGACCGTGGATATAGAAAGAAAGAGTAGTACGACAGACCAGAGCCCAACATCATCTGTTGGGCAAAAGAAGATCGATACTAATGACAGATTTATATGAAGCTTTAATGAAAGCCATTGAATCCGAACGTAATATTCAAGGCTTGAGTTATAGCGCGCGAGGAGAGCCTCCTTCCCAGACAAAAGACAAAAAGTAAAGCTCCCCTGAATTTAACAGGCAATCGGGGCAGAGCAGATGAAGTGTAGAATTCATCTGTTTCGTAATAACCGCTTTAGAAGGCACTTGCATGGTTATAAATTCGCCTATCCGCCTTTCCTTACCTAACTATTGTCGGTATCCATTTAAAGGTGGGTGTAGGGTAGGGCGGCTGTGGACAAATATCACCAGGAAAAACTCTCCTTCTTGGTTTTCAAGAGGATGGAACCCGAGTCGATATTCAAGCGCTTTACACCTTTCGACTATCCGTCCAACTATGTCCCCCGATAAGGTGAATAATTAATCTGAGAGCCCCATCCCCACCCAATTATTTAGGGGAAGGGGTGTCCAAGGTTGAAAGCGACGCCATTTTTTAACTCTTTAGATTTGTTTTCTCTAGTGAAACAACCATTTTCTGATTTACTATTTTATTTCTTTGATTTACCAAGTAAATCTGTTAGCACTAATACAGGGCAAACATATGTTTAACAAATAAAACATATTTTATGTTGTTGTTGTTTACTGTCTTATACAGACTATAACTCTAAATTATGTGCTGTCTCGGACATATTTTAAATCTTAGCTCTGTTCTTGTCTCATACAGACTATAAATCTAAATTTGTGCTGTCTCGGACATATTTTAAATCTTAGACTCAGTTCTGTACTCCCTGACTTAACTATAAATCTAAATTATGTGCTGTCTCGGATATATTTTAAATCTTAGCTCTGTTCTGTCTTACACAGATTAAAAATTTAAACTTATGCAATCTCAGACATATTACAAATATACCTTATGTGCTGTCTCATAAGACTTGGCGTATACATTATTAGCTAGTTCTGTATAAGACTTTAAGGTAAACATTATTTGCTGTCTCATAAGACTTTAAAATATACATATTATTTAATGTCTCATGTTAAGACTTTAAGGCATACATTATTTGCTGCCTCATTAGACTTTAAGGTATACATTATGCTGTCTCATATGATCTTTATAGTATACATTATTTGCTGTCTCATAAGACTTAGCATACATTATTTGCTGTCTCATAAGACTTTAAGGTATACATTATTTGCTGCCTCATAAGATCTTTAAGGTATACATTATGTGCTGTCTCATAAGACTTTGTTGTATACATTATTTGCTGTCTCATAAGACTTTAAGGTATACATTATTTGTTGTCTCATAAGACTTGGGTATGGCATATTTGCTGTCTCATAAGATCATGACAGTATACATTATTTGCTGCCTCATAAGACTAATATATATTATAGTAAGCTGTCTCATAAGACTTTAAGGTATACATTATGTGCTGTCTCATAAGACTTTAAGGTATACATTATGTGCTGTCTCATAAGACTATAAGATTTAAATTATGGTGTTGTCTCAACAAATATAAGTCTTATTTATAAAAGTTGTCTCAACACATTATAAGTCTTATTTCTGTATTATCTCAATATATCTAAGTCTTATTTCTGTGCTGTCTCACGTAAACAATAAATCTAAATTGTGCGATGTCTCACACTCCTATATACATATGTTCCCTTGTCATGGGGTAAACATAACGGCTTCTACTTTATCAAACATAGGTAGACATTTTTTTCCTTCCCTATGTTTATTTTTAGCTGCACCGTCCATTTAAAAAAAAACTCTTATCAAGGAAAAAATATTATTTTAAAACTAGATTATTAAGTGAAACAAGTTTCTATCTTCTTACCGAGAAAAGTTTAA
>JAGDYQ010000419.1:330808-352537 GCA_021962125.1 Bulinus truncatus | reverse complement strand
TCAACTTTCGCAAGGAATGAGTCTGCCGCGCCTCTATACAACCTTAATTCCCTTCACCTCAAACCCGGTCCACTCAATCATTTGGAAAGCTCTAAGCTGGCCGCACCAGACCAGGCGTGTTGAACTGCAGAATATCTTTTAGAAAATTCATTCTTTTTTTTTTGTTACGCAAAATTTATATTTATTATAAAAGCTAGTTGCTTTGTTTATTTGCTTCAAAAAAATTCTGATAGTGTAAATTTTCAAAATCAATTTTAACGTAAAATAATCACTTTTTGTGTGTTACAATTTTAAAATTATCTTTAAAACTGACATTGCTGAACATATACATTATTGCACATTCCCATTTACACGGGTTAATTTAAAAAAAAAGACAACAGAGTTAAAGAGTTTTAAGTAAAAGTAATGTACAAAATGTATAGGAATATACCAGTGCTTGTCCAAATTTGACTCTTCATTGAATTCAGCTTGGTTGCCGTATAGGCCTAATACATTTTTTGTTCAATTCTTCTTTTCTTAAATAAATTTGGTTCTTTGGCTATTGTGCATCTCTTTATAATATATATTTCTTTAAGTGAGTGAAAAACTGGAGTGCAGGGCGGGGACGGATGGTCATGAGGTTTAACCATGACCTGGGGGGTCCCTGGTTCGATCTTCAGGTTATGGTTAAAGTCTCCACTATATCTCCCGTGGTGCCTCCATGGTAATTGCACTATCGACTTTGGTGGGGATGAAAGAAGTGCTCTGCAAAAGTCGTGGTGCAAAAACCGTCCCATTAGTGCGAGTCTTCACTATATCTCCCGTGGTGCCTCCATGGTAATTGCACTATCGACTTTGGTGGGGATGAAAGAAGTGCTCTGCAAAAGTCGTGGTGCAAAAACCGTCCCATTAGTGCGAGTCTTCACTATATCTCCCGTGGTGCCTCCATGGTAATTGCACTATCGACTTTGGTGGGGATGAAAGAAGTGTTCTGCAAAAGCCGTGGTGCAAAAAACCGTCCCATTGGTGCGAGTTTCCTTTGGAGGCAAAGGCCAGAGTCATAAATGCGGGCCTTGGAACATACGTCTAGTTCTGTTAGAAAGTCTTCAAGCGCTGGGCCATATCCTGGCCTGGGGCTGTCACCTCAGTTGATACCCTTCCACGGACCTAGTGCCGTGCCGAGCCTTGCACTATAAAGTGTTTTAATTTTGTTACAAGATTGAGTTTGATTAGGAACTTGTTGAACTAAATACACCTATGCACCAATATTGTAGTTTTTTACAGATGTGTTAGTTTACGTTCAGATTGTATCACATGATCAAAAACAAAATGGCTTTACACGATTACTTACGTTCTTTCCAAAATCCAGCATTACCGCTGCCAGGCTGAATCCTGTTTCACACACAGGGGAAAAAAAGAGTAAATCAATACATTCCATTATTATATATAAGTGTATAGGCTTTACATGTCCTCAAAATTATATGCATATATACACATGAATATATTCCAATTTTTATATTTAAGTCTTTAGGCTTTACATGCCCTCACTAAATATTTGCATGTTTACTTAAACATATCTATGTGTGGGCGTCTCGAGTGGGAGGGGGGAGGAGAGTTGTAGGCACTCGATGTCAACAGTAGTTACTTCCACTTGATTCATTTTTTCCTTGATAGTCGTGTTGGCACAGATGATATTCCCTTATATCAGCACAATACAGGGCTTATTTATATCTATCTATCTATCTATCTATCTATCTATCTATCTATCTATCTATCTATCTATCTATCTATCTATATATATATATATATATATATATATATATATATATATATATATATATATATATATAACAATTAAATAAATTTCAGAAATTGTTCACCAGTTTGTAGGCTACATTCTGAATTTCATTTGATGGTCACACTTAAACACGGTATCGTTAAACAGTAACCATACTTCAGTTATCTATAAACACGTTTTATGTGATTTCTTATTAGATTTTATTTAGTATAATGTACTGCTGAAAATGTTTTAGTCCCACCGACTCTGTTGGTGAACAAAACAACGCCTATATCAAGTCTTTTTGTAATCCAACACTTAACCGTGTCCGAATGCTGAACCCAACCATTTCAAGCTGCTTTGCTTTATTTTATGTACACATGCTTACTAATACATTGTATGACTGTATGATATTGTATGACTAATACATTGTATGACTGTATAAAATTGTATGACTAATACATTGTATGACTGTATGATATTGTATGACTAATACATTGTATGACTGTATGATATTGTATGACTAACACATTGTATGACTGTATGATATTGTATGACTAATACATTGTATGATGACTGTATGATATCATACTTATGATCTTACCCAGTTGGTCTTGGTTTCGTCTCAATGACCCTCGTCTTTTGTGGCTTCCTTTAAGACAAGGAAATATTAAATTTTTTTTTTCCAATTAAGATTATTAAGTAAGAGCGTTATTTTTAACCGTTATATACACAAAGACAAATAAGAAAAAAAAAACTCACGGAACTTTCTTCCTTTGACAGCACTGCCCGTCACAGAGACCACGCCCTTGTCCATTGCAACCTCTGGACCAGTGGCCCAGCGGAACTTTGCCTGCACAGAAGTTTCTGACTCGTGACAGGCACAGCCAGGCAGTTACACCTGTAGAATTTCATAAACACTTACACATACAAACGTAGCGTGTTTGCATACATACGTTGCGTTTTCACGTACATAAAGAAAGTGGTAGAGCTGAAGTCAGGAACATAATTCTAATAAACTAAATGCTAGATCGCCAAAACTAATATATGTCTTTTTTTTTCTATCAATCTTCTTGCCAACCCATCGAAATGTCTGTCGGTGTATTCATATTATATCTTTGTGTCCATTGGTGTATTCATATCCTATATGTGTGTCTATTGGTGTATTCAAATCCTATATGTGTGTCTATTGGTGTATTCATATCCTATATGTGTGTCTATTGGTGTATTCATATCCTGTATGTGTGTCTATTGGTGTATTCATATTATATCTTTGTGTCCATTGGTGTATTCATATTATATCTTTGTGTCCATTGGTGTATTCATATCCTATATGTGTGTCTATTGGTGTATTCATATCCTATATGTGTGTCTATTGGTGTATTCATATCATATATGTGTGTCTATTGGTGTATTCATATCCTATATGTGTGTCTATTGGTGTATTCATATCCTATATTTGTGTCTATTGATGTATTCATATCCTATATGTGTGTCTATTGGTGTATTCATATCCAATATGTGTGTCTATTGGTGTATTCATATTATATCTTTGTGTCCATTGGTGTATTCATATCCTATATGTGTGTCTATTGCTGTATTCATATCATATCTGTCTGTCTATTGATGTATTCATATCATATTTGTGTGTCTATTGGTGTATTCATATCATATATGTATGTATATTGATGTATTCATATCATATATGTGTGTCTACTATTGGTATATTCATATCATATATGTGTGGACTGAGGAAGTCGCTCCATTTACCAGACTGCTTGAAACCACATCGTCTTCTGTGTCTGTTTTCAACTTAAATTGCAACGACCAATCACTTAAAAATAATTGATATGTCAAACAATACAGTCATATTTGTTGTTATCAACAATAGTAAACAGTAACACCACATCACTTACCTACAAAAGCTGTCCCGAACAAGGCTGCCAGTATTATCCACCACAGGTTGTCACTTGTCGAGAACGACTGTGCTTTCGGTGTAGTGGTTTTTGTGGTTGTTGTTGTTGGCGTGGTGGTAGTCGTGGTAGTCGTGGTGGTAGTGGTAGTCGTAGTAGTTGGACACACCTATAATCAAAATGACAAATACATCTTTGTACTAAATTTTATATAATCTTTTTGCGTTTATTCAGGCTCGTAAGGCTTATGTTTAAAAACAAAACATATCTGATCTTTTCACAGCCATTAGCAACATTTTTGACCTCACAGACCGCCAAAGTAAAAAAATGTACAGTCCACAGACTTCAAGTCTTGCATGAATGCGCTATTAAGAATCACATTTAAATGACTTTTTCACTAAGCAAAGGGAATTCAGAGCTAGTTGTCCTAACAGGCTAGAGCTAGTTGTCATAACAGGCTAGAGCTAGTTGTCATGACAGGCTAAAGCTAGTTGTCCTGACAGGCTAGAGCTAGTTGTCCTAACAGGCTAGAGTTAGTTGTTCTAAAGGCTATAGCTAGTTTTCCTAACAGGTACGTTAAACAAACAGAGCAGCTCTTCTTGTAATAAGTGTTTCCATTTTGTCCTCACAAAACGTTCGAGTCCTTCTCTTTTTAGTTTTACAGCCATTTTATTTGAGTATTTTGACTTCAAGTGCCTCGTGAGTTTCGAATTTCTTCAGTGCGCCAGTGTTTGTACTCTTAGAACCCACAAAAATATAGAAACTGTTAAAGACGTCCAAATCTTTCTGTGGACCCCTAAATTTATTTTAGCGACATCTAGTGGTCCGCGTAGCCCCGTTGCTTACTACTTCTCTAGCATTCCAACTTTAAAAATAGATACAAAAAAAAAAAAGAAGAGACATTACACGTATCGCCACAATTTTTTTAAATTAATTTTATTATTTAACCATTTATCAATTAATAAATGAGAAATCTGATCATGGGAAACGTGTTATAAAACAGAACAAAAAAATTTAGCGCAAATTAAAAAAAAAAAATTCTAAAAAAAAAAAAACAACTTAAAATTTTTTTTTTTAAATTTCATTCTACCCCTCTCGCATCTTTTGTAGGCACGCACCTCTGATTACACATGATTTTCATTGGACACACAACCATTAACTTTAGGCACGCACCTCCGATAGCACATGATTTTCATTTGACACACAACCATTAACTTTAGGCACGCACCTCTGATAACACCTGATTTTCATTGGACACACAACCGTTAACTTTAGGCACGCACCTCTGATAGCACATGATTTTCATTGGATACACAACCGTTAACTTACCGTGAAGGTCACTGTCACCGTGCCTGGCACCAGGCAAGTCAGGGGGCCCGGGTACAGCCCGTGGTCTGTGGCTATGACCGTGTACGTCTCGCTGGTGCCCGCGGACGACACTTTGTTCAGGATGATGTCCCCGCCCGGGGTGATCGTGACGCCGCCGCTGTTGGTGGTGGTCGTGGTGCTGTAGGTTATCACGTTGTTATCCTGGGATAGAAGACACACAAATCATACAAATAAAATACTCTTAGTATTTTTAGGGCTTTTTGATATGGTGTTATTCTGAGATAGAAGACACACAAAATCATACAAATAAAATACTCTTAGTATTTTTAGGGCTTTTTGATATGGTTTTATCCTGAGATAGAAGACACAAAATATAAACAAAAATGTAAACAGTTTTATTGTTTGTAGAGTTGCAGGATATCGCTTTGTAATCCTAGGATATAAGACACACAACTAGACTAATAAAACAGTTTTGATAATATATATATATATATATATAAATCCGAAGTGAGGCTCACATCGATCACATGAGTGGCCACAGATAGATCATGTTATTAAAGAAAGCCCCTTTCTGTTTGTTTATAGCGAGCGTACAATAATTGTGATGCACTGTACTATATATATATTTGTATAGCAGGCTGTAAAACACAGGTCAAAATCATAGATGCAGTAAATATAACATAGCAACTACCTTAACAAATGAAAGGCCACACGTGTGTGAGTGTTTCACAAACCTGGAAACTGGAGTCCTTGTCTGTAGCTACCAATGTTCCGAGCAGCTGACCTGGACTTGAACACTCCGTTATGGTGAAAAACTGGTCCAAAGTTCCTGTAGCGAATTCAGGGGCGTTGTCGTTGGCATCCTTGATGTAGAGAATGGCTGTGGTCGTGTCGTTCAAATATTTAGAATCACTGACCTGTAAGAATACATTAATTTTTGTTATTAATAATACACTAAGGAGGGCACTATATATGACATAACTTCAAGATATATCTCGTAGATTTCATTTGTCTATGGCATGACCCATTTGGTTGTGAATATCATTCTGAAAAAAATAAAACCATTCCATTCCATACATAATGGGTACGGGACAGATGGCCGGGCGGTACAGCACTTGACTGTCAACCTGAGACTCCCAAGTACGATCACCTGTAAGGATCAATGAATATTTCAGGTCATAGTAAAAGGTCCTGCTATATCTCCCGTGGTGCCTCCATGGCTATTGCACTATTGTTAACGGTGGAGATAAAATATGAGCACTACAAAAATTAATGGGACTATTCATCGGAATAGGAATTATAAACAAAATGATGTTCAATCTGTTTTTCGATTTCATTTCTATTTATGGCTGCGTGTCACGGTGATACACTCATAACTGCATCATTTATCGTATTGGTGACTAGTGTGATGTCACTTGTGCACAAGGTGGTGCACTAACACCACTACATCTTCTAATTTACTATGACATCAATACATCGATTGGCATGGATATTAGGACATGAAATGACGCGATGTTAGCACTGTACAGATGTGTCTTGCTTTGTGCTAACTCCCTCCCCCCTCCGTCACGGTGGCTGAGCAGTAGGCCTATACACGTGGAATTTGGACATCATTTGTTTACGTTGTGACATCTGTTTTGATGTCATTTATTATCGTATTGGTGGAAAAGCCTGCTGAAGTGGGCTGAACGAAATCCGACAGAAAGGATAACAAAGAAATATACGAATACTGCAATAGAAAAGAACATGTGGCTTTTATTGCCATGAAATGAATACGATATGAATAGAAATAACAAAGAAATGTATGAATTACAGGGACTTTTAACATGTGTTCCGATTGATTGTACCATCATTTTATTTCACAATCACACTCTATTACACATGCACATTACATTTTAAAGATAAAACTAAATCAGTTTTAACTATTCATAATTATTTCAACAAAAGTTTATTGCTACCTGTCATAAAAATTATGAAGACGAAGTAACTTAATTTACATACAAGCTGTCCACAAAGTAAATAAAGTTCCCTTAGCCCTAGCGGGCCATTGGGGCAGATGAAGTGTAGAATTCACCTGTTTATATAACCTCGGCATATGAAGGGATTGTGTGGTTAGCACAACGCCCAGCCGCCTTTACTTCCCCAACTTAAAGTCAGGTACCCATTTAAAGCTGGGTGGACTTGTGGGACGGCTTTGTACCAAATTTCACCTGGAAAAATTCATGGGCCTCACCGAGGATCGAACACAGCACTCTCTGGTTGACAGTCGAGTATCTACACCAGAGGCGTAGCGAAAGGGGGAGGGGGCAAGGCAACTTGCGCCCGGGGCATTTTACCTTTTTAATACCTTTTTAGCGCCCCCCCATTCGAAAACCATATAATATTATATGTAAAATATACCATTTGGCGCCCTTGAACCTCGGCGCCCGGGGACATATTACCCCCCGCCCCCTAGCTACGCCTCTGATCTACATCCCTCGGCCATCCGTCCCACATTGACCACAAAGTACAATTATAATTAATTAGCAGTATGTAACTGTTCACAATTTTGAATAATGTTCTTGAACTGTGGAACTAGTTTACTGGTTGTGATTTGCATGACCGAATTTAAACTGCAGTCACTCAACAACGATCTGTTCTTAGACTTGTTTATTTTCAGACAAGAAAACACTTGTTCACAAATGTAGCCTACACGGACCCAAATAGTGACAAAACCCTGCAGCAAAGTTTTTTATGTGTGGGAAAGCTGCTGCTGGCAAACATCCTGAAAACTCCAGAACTGACTTGAACTTCCCCTTCAGGTCATAATCTGCTTATAGGTCAAACAGCTCTAATATTCTTTAGCCATAAAACTGATTTATTGTCCCTAGATTCCAATCTAATTTTAGAAAATATCGCGAAAAATCTAAACAAAGAATTAACATAAGACCGCAACATGTACTTGCGCTCGGGCCGCATAATATACTTTGACGGGCCGTAGTTGCCCACCCCTGAACTAAATCAATTAGTCTTGATGTATTTGAATGAATATGTCTTGATGTATTTGAATCAATGAGTCTTGATGTATTTGAATCAATGAGTCTTGATGTATTTGAATCAATGAATCTTGATGTATTTGAATCAATGAGACCTCGGCTATCCAAATAGATGAACAATCAACAAATGGAATCAACTGGTCATCAAGTATCTGAATCAATAATTCCAACAGATCAATGCCAAAAGGATAAGCTTTACACTACCATTAAAGATTTAAGGCACCTTATATGCCTTATAACACAGTCATATTATTTCATAGCGATTACGATAATCGCATTCAAAAATTAACATTGATTTCATCTATGGATGCAGTTTTTTAAACGATTTTATTTTTGCATAAAATGTAATAAAAACTGAAATGTATGTCATTTTTGTATTTTTACAATTTTTTTAAAAATTAGTTCTTATTTTAATTACATTTTTTATTTTTTGTTATAATTTTTAACATAAATCTTTATAAAAACCTATTATATACAATTAATTATAAAGTATTATTTATTTATTTCAAAATTGTTGTTTGTATGAATAATAAAAGTATAATACATAAATATTTTTACAGTTACCTCCCTTATAATAAAATATCGGTGATACCTGGTGTGATCATAGGGATCCGGCTATGAACAGTGGTGCTTAGCATGTGGCTAATGTCAGTTCTATTTGGACAAAAAAAACTATTGGAGGTTTTAAAGGTGAAATAAAACACAGGGCGGCCATACAAACTTAGCTCCCACCCACCTAACAAAAAATGACATACAAAATAAAAACAAGTGTAAGGTAGCGTTGGTGAAGGGGGGGGGGCAAGAACCTGTTGGATATAAATATTGATGGGATTTGTCGTCTGAGCTAGAAAATTGGACATAAACAAATTATACAGAATGCGTCATTTTTGTTTATTTTTTCTATTATGTATTGATTTTTCTCTACCCTTCCTACGCTACTGGTCTATACCCATCACCATCATACTCTATATCCATCACTAGTGTTGTTTTAGTCCCAGGTCATATTTTAGTTTCAGTTTTTATTTCGTTTTTTCTGTAAAAATTTTAGTTTTCGTCTAGTTTTAGTCTTGCTTCTAATTTTAGTTTTAGTTTTAGTTCTCGTTGACGAAAAGTCAACATTTTCGTTAACGTCAATTACAATTTACAACGTATGAAAATATGAATTAAAGATAATAACTAAGTATTTGTCATTTTATTTAACATTCACACTCTATTAAACATTTCCATTACATTTTAAAAATACAAACTAAATCAGATCTGTGCTAATTTGGTAATAAAACTTTACTATTCATATTATTTAAAATAAAGTGTATTGTTATCTGTCAAAATAATTATGAAGACAGGGGAACTTAATTTACATACAAGCTGACCACGGAGTACAATTATAATTAATGAGAGGTAAATTAACTGTTCACAATTTTGGATAATGTTTGTGAACTGTGGAACCAGTATACTGGTTGTGATTCGCATGACTTAATATAAATTGCAGTCAGTCAACATCGATCTGTTCTTGGACAAGAAAACGCTTGCTCACAAATGTATGTGAACCTCAATAGTGATAAAAGCTTGGCAGCAAAGTTTTTTAGGTGTGGCAAAGCCATTGCTGGCAAACATCCTTAAAACTCCAGCAAAAGAACTGACTTGAACTTCTCCTTCAGGTCAAATATGTTTGTAGGTCAAGCTGCTCTTACTAATATTCTCGCGCCATAAAACCGATTTAATATCCCTAGATTCGAATCGAATAGTCAGGATAAAATATTTAAAATACAGCGAAAGCTATAAGCAAAGAAAATTACCATCGACAGAGGATCGCAACATGCATACGGGCCGCACAATATACTCTTGGGGGCCGCATGCGGCCCGCGGGCCATAGTTTGCCCACCCCAGCTCTAACACAATGTTGGAAAAACCTTTTGTATCGTGGGTCACGGTGGTTTCTAAAATTAGACAAAAGCTTCTGACAAAGAACAGATAGATGGAATGTTTACAAGACATAATATACTGAAATGTTAAAGTGGTAGCGTATATGACTTTTGTCGCGGGACGGATACAGCAGCCAGAACTTGGCCTGCAGGTTGTTCTGGTCGAAGATGTACCTCAGAGCCATAGCGTTACCATCTATGTTGATTAATTGATGTAAAACAGTCCTTACTATAACTGTTTTTTTTTCAAAGGTATGACATTTGAACTCTTACAATAAACTCACACTAGCTATAGCTCAAGGCACCCATGACATTTGAACTCTCACAATAAACTCACACTAGCTATAGCTCAAGGCGCCCATGACATTTGAACTCTAACAATAAACTCACACTAACTACAGCTCAAGGCGCCCATGACATTTGAACTCTTACAATAAACTCACACTAGCTATAGCTCAAGGCGCCCATGATATTTGAACTCTTACAATAAACTCACACTAGCTATAGCTCAAGGCGCCCATGACATTTGAACTCTCACAATAAACTCACACTAGCTATAGCTCAAGGCGCCCATGACATTTGAACTCTCACAATAAACTCACACTAGCTATAGCTCAAGGCGCCCATGACATTTGAACTCTTACAATAAACTCACACTAGCTATAGCTCAAGGCGCCCATGACATTTGAACTCTTACAATAAACTCACACTAGCTATAGCTCAAGGCGCCCATGACATTTGAACTCTCACAATAAACTCACACTAGCTATAGCTCAAGGCTCCCATGACATATGAACTCTCACAATAAACTCACACTAGCTATAGCTCAAGACTCCCTGTATGAAGAAAGGAGCAAGTGCCATCACACTTTTGACACTTGTTGATTGAAAATAGAAAGGCAATTCAAACTGACCACTAACCTGGACTGTTAATGTGACTGTTGACGTCATGGCGTTCTGGTCTACGTCATATTCAATAAGGGACTTGATAACCCCAGTGTCGGGATCAATGGTGAACCGGTTAAAACTGGGATTGGCTGTCATAGGAATAGAAAGATAATATTAATTAATACTATAGTTTTTAGACCTTATATTCGGGATGAATACTAATACCAAATGTACAAACAAATTCTCCATTGAAATGTGCAGTGGCGTATGAAGGGTACTGCTACAGTGGCGTAAGGAGGGTACTGCGGATTGTGGGGGGCGCACAGGGCGCCGAACTAGGGAGAGACGCCAAAAGAGCGCTTTTAATTTTTTTTGTTGCACTTTTCAGATAGGGTGTAGGGCGCCTAAAAATTTCAATCCACACAAGGTGCCACAATAGTTAGCTTGGGCTCTGGAAATCCCATTATGTCTTTCGTTGTCTAAACCTATGACCTCTTTGTTTTCCGTGGCTGCCATGTACCAAATATTTTTTAAATACAAAATGATGATAAGTAGACTAAAAGGAAACATTTTTTTAAACTTAAAAAAAAAAAGATCGGATCATTCCAATAGCACCAAAAATGTCTACAAATTAAAAATAGCTTTGTATTTAGGACACTGCTCTAACAGCAGTTTTAATAATGTAGTGGGGAAAGAATACATCGATCTATGATTTTAGTAGACTCAGATTTCTTTCCCTTTTGCATTGCAGTGGTAACTCGCTGACTGCATGACGGCAATTTTAAACTGTAAAAACCCTGTAACCGGGTTCGGCATTTATCTCTGCTGCATTGGCAGTCTTCACTTGTGGAAGTTGTGGTCTTTATAGGCTGACATTAACAAAATTCATAACATTGCAGTGGCCCGACATTAATATTATCTCAATGAACATGTGAATTTGCTATATATATATATATATATATATATATATATATATATATATATATATATATATATATATATTTAGATAGATAGATAGATAGATAGATAGATAGATAGATAGATAGATAGATAGATAGATAGATAGATAGATAGATAGATAGATAGATAGATAGATAGATAGATAGATAGATAGATAGATAGATAGATAGATAGATAGATAGATAGATAGATAGATAGATAGATAGATAGATAGATAGATAGATAGATAGATAGATAGATAGATAGATAGATAGATAGATAGATAGATAGATAGATAGATAGATAGATAGATAGATAGATAGATAGATAGATAGATAGATTTGGACACACTTTAAAAAAATACAATCTTTGAATTAGGCACATATATGACATAAAACATGTAGGTCTATCCAATCTGTCTATCACTTACAGCCTTTGATTGAATATGTCTTTGTGTCCCCAAAATCTGGGTCAGTAGTAGTCCAGGCTGGATCCATAACAATCTGTAAAGAAAGGTGTACATCTTAACAATCTGTACAGAAAGGTGTACATCTTAACAATCTGTACAGAAAGGTGTACATCTTAACAAGCTGTAAAGAAGGTGTACATCTTAACAATCTGTACAGAAAGATGTACATCTTAACAATCTGTACAGAAAGATGTACATCCTAACAATCTGTAAAGAAAGGTGTACATCTTAACAATCTGTAAAGAAAGGTGTACATCTTAACAATCTGTACAGAAAGGTGTACATCTTAACAATCTGTACAGAAAGGTGTACATCTTAACAAAACCTAATTGGCATACATTTATAAATGTTTTAGCTATTCGTGTATTTCAATAGCGTTATTGCTACTTCGATTACATCTTTGGTGATCTGTTGGGATATATAATTGCTATATTTTAAATCGGGTTCAAATTCACTTCGATTACATCTTTGGTGATCTGTTGGGATAAATAATTGCTATATTTTAAATCGGGTTCAAATTCATTTCGATTACATCTTTGGTGATCTGTTGGGATATTTAATTGCTATATTTTAAATCGGGTTCAAATTGACTTCGATTACACCTTTTGTGATCTGTTGAGATATATAATTGCTATATTTTAAATCGGGTTCAAATTCACTTCGATTACATCTTTAGTGATCTGTTGGGATATATAATTGCTATATTTTAAATCGGGTTCAAATTCACTTCGATTACATCTTTGGTGATCTGTTGGGATATATAATTGCTATGTTTTAAATCGGGTTCAAATTCACTTCGATTACATCTTCGGTGATCTGTTGGGATATATAATTGCTATATTTTAAATCGGGTTCAAATTCACTTTTTTTGTCTTTGGATGGACATCGAGAACATTAATCTCTTATTCGTGTGTTTGCAACTAGGATCGATATAAGGTCTGTCCATTCTTATATGTTGATTATCTATCCACTTCTTAAGTTCTCCTTTCAGGGTACCATTCATTATGGTTCTACTGAGATTATTACCGTATGGCATTCGCTTTGTTCACTGTAACCAAAAGTGGTATATGAACATTCTTTTCTTATTGTGACTGTTTATATACTAAGCTTCTTCTTTTAAAAAAAAAATCAGAATGTACTTTGCGCACATTGGTAAATTAGACATTTAGCCTCCTTTAGGTTTATGAGCAAAACCAGTGAGCTGATACAACCAAAGACTAGATGTTCCTATATAAAGGTCCAAGAAAGATTAGATCCTAATCACTTAACTCTGTAAACCATAAGAGAATTAAGAGACTCTTTGAAGTGCACTTGTTGCACCCTCACCATAGACGAGACTGCAATGGACATGGAGGCACCATGGGGGGGGGGGCATAGCTGATTGGAGTTGATTGGTTGTTTCGACAAGGTGTACAGTAAATGACGCTCCAGTCTTTATATAATAATACAGCTCATCACAACGGTTTAAATCAAAAGTAAGAAAATCTAATGTCAGGTTTGTTTTTTTTTAAAAGGAAAACTCACATTCCCCTCATAGATCGAGTAGACTTGGTTTTTCGGCTTGATGACCGGTGGCTCGTTCACGTCCGTCACACTCAGGGTGTAGGTGTAGGTCTTGGACGTGCAGGAGCCGTCGTCGGCAGTCACAATGAACAGAGGGCGCTGCAGGTTGTAGCTTTCGTAGTCCAGGGCGGATTTAAGATTTAGCTGGAAGCCTGTGTGGAGGGTTGAAGTAAACGCCTTTGCATTGAATTGAAAGAGACAGATAGACGAGAGACATACTGACTGGCTGACTTATTGACTGATATAGACAGATAGATAGACAGACAGACAGACAGACAGATATAAAGATAGATAGATAGATAGATAGATAGATAGATAGATAGATAGATAGATAGATAGATAGATAGATAGATAGATAGATAGATAGATAGATAGATAGATAGATAGATAGATAGATAGATAGATAGATAGATAGATAGATTTTTAAAGTTGATTGAAATGTGTCAGTAGATGTCTGGTAGTTGCTGTTCTTTTACAGTTCTTTTACGAAATTTAGTTATCTATGTAATCGAATGTTTCCAGCCAAAAAAAGGAGCCAATTATTTTGCTCTTCGAGTCATTTTAGAGCGATTTGAGTTTAAAATTGTATTACATGGACTATAAGAGACCACAAAAAATAGATAACAGGGTTCTAAAAGGAAAAAAAAATCATGGCCCTAACTGGGAACATAAATTGTGTGTATAGGCATATGATGTATCAAATCGATCAAAAAAAGTTGTATAAACTCGATTGCCAATTAGTGAATTAGTTTTGTATGTTAAAATTGGCTAAATAAAACATTACAACCTACCGTTCAAGTCAAACAATCCCAGCGCCTCCGCGGGTATTGTTGTATATGTCAGTGTGGTGGTTGCAGAGTCATCCTGAACGTCCAGGTTGATCAATGTGGTGCCCACTGCCGTGTCCTCTGGCCATCGTGCCAAGGCATTTAGATTGTTGATGTACGGTGCCTTGTTGTAGCCTGTTAGAAGAAGATGTAATTTAACTTAGGATATTATCGGAGATGGGTTAAAAAAATCCGGTATAAATTATTTTAAAGGTTTAAAAAATAAGTGAGACAACTTTTGGGACTTACCTCCCAAATTAACAGTGATGACCTGTGGCGAGACACTGGACAGTTTACCATCTGACAGCGTAACCTCAAACGAGGACTGGTCATAGCACTCTGAGCTGAGGTCATTGACGGCGTATATCTCACCAGAAGCTATTGGTAAGTGTCGGAGGGAGGGAGGAGGAATAGCCATAATTAAACCATTGTGTTATTTGTGACATGAAGGTAAAGTTGTTTAAATTTTTAAAAAACTTGAGAAATGAAACAAACAAAATGAATCAAATCTAAAATTTTATGTTCACAAGATAATGTAACTTACTGTCCAGCGATAATGTAACGTACAGTCCAGCGACAACATATCTTACTGTCCAGCGACAATGTAACTTAACGTCCACCGAAAATGAAACTTACTGTCCCATGACAAAACAACTTACTGTAACCAATTGCAAAGCTGGACGAAGTTGGTGTGGTCTTCAGTGTATAATAGATGGGATCTTGATCCGGGTCTGTGGCAGCCACGCTGTAAATAGTTCGTCCAGCTGGGATATTTTTAGTGTTGGCCAGTGAAAGTGTATCTGCCAAAGATAATATTGATAAGACACGACTGAAAGGGTATCTGCCAATAATAATATTGATAAGACAGCGACAACACAAAGATAGCTTAGAGAAGTAACATGCAAGATTGGACCTTCGAAGGCATTGATTTTATTTTTTTTACTGAGAGCCGCTCTTATTGATAGGCGAACTAGGTAGGCCCCACGTCAATGGGCCCCTTTCCAGTACATATTTTTCAAATGTGTGACTCAGTAGGGGCCCCGACAGAAATTTTGACAAAACCCCCCATGGGACTTCTTCCAAAACAATAAAAAAACAGCTCTACTTCAATTATGGTACCTCTAATTAAACTCTGGGTTATATAGTATCTCTAATTAAACTCTGGGTTAGGTTCTATTAACATACACTACTCTTACGTCCGAACAAAACAGCAACGAGAGTCATAGGCAAACAAATAAATCAATCTAACGGCAATCCAGAGCTGTTTATATGGAAAGGCAAATCAGGCGACCGAATAAGGACCAACAAGGAGTTTTCAATGTCTGAAAATGTGTCTAATTATCTCACCAACTATACAGGCGTTTCCCGGAAGTCTATTTATATCACTATTTATCGTCTGACTATTTGTTTCTATCAATCTCTCAGGCTCTCTCTCTCTGTCTCTCTCTCTGTCTGTCTCTCTCTGTCTGTCTCTCTCTGTCTGTCTCTCTCTGTCTTCTCTCTGTCTCTCTCTCTCCGTCTCTGTCTCTCTCTCCGTCTCTCTCTCTCTCTCTCTGTATGTCTCTCTCTTTCTCTCTGTCTCTCTCTGTCTGTCTGTCTCTGTCTCTCTCCGTCTGTCTCTCTCTGTCTGTCTCTCTGTCTCTCTCTCTCCGTCTCTGTCTCTCTCTCTCCGTCTCTCTCTCTCTCTGTATGTCTCTCTCTTTCTCTCTGTCTCTCTCTGTCTGTCTGTCTGTCTCTCTCTGTCTGTCTGTCTGTCTCTCTCTCTCTCTCTCTCTCTCTCTGCTCCTCACTCTCTTTCACTTTTTCTCTATCATCCTGTATTTCTCCTTCTCTCTTTCTTTCTCTCTCTCCCTCTCCCCCCCCCTCTGTGTCTCTATTTATATGACTATTAAATAAAATAATCTTCACCTGTTAGACCGTTGACAAAATAGGGCGGGGAGTTGGGGATGAGGCGGACATACATGTTCATCGTCTTGGGAAGGTCAACTGTATTCTTGCAGGTGATGGTAACTGTGTACTCCGGGCAGGTGTTAAAGTCCAGTGTCGCCACAGACGGGAAGTACTTCACCTCATACTCCCCGGTTGCTAGAAGAATAATAAAAAAAACAGCTAACCTTTAGTATTGAGCTTACATGAAATAATTACGTAAAAATCCAATTTCGTCTCTTTAGTACAAAAAAACATAGATGACTCTCAGTGCACAGTGGATCTCACACTACTCTTCGATATATTCATGGTTTGGAATTAAGAACAAGTCCATATCCTAATGTCTTATGTATATTTATGTGTGTGTGTGTGTGCGTGCGTGTGTGTGCGTGCTTGCGTGCGTGTGTGTGTGTGTACATGCGGGTATTTTTTTGTTACTCACTCAGGTCAACAGGCAAGACGAGGAAGCACTTGACGCAGTTGGTGGTCGGAGTGATGTCACCGAAGGCTATTGCGTCCGATTTGTCGATCGGGTCAACGCACGTGACGGTGGCAAGCGATGTGGGAATCATGACGTCCTCGTATAGCTTGACCACCTCGTCTTGTATCGTGATGTTTGGCTGCAAGGGAAATATCAGAGTGGACATCAACCGCCCAGCCCCAGTGGTCAACAGGAAGAGCAAGCCTACGAAGTGGCGTAACTAGCGTTAGGTGACGCCCATGGTGGGCCCTAAAAAATACCGCCACCATCCCGCGCCAAAAAAAAAATACTTAATAGGTGAAAATACCGTCCTATTCTGGTACATAGGTGCCGACGATGAAGAACCTTGTTCTTTTGAGAATGCCAGAATTTTGATCAGATAGGCTGAGCGGGAGATTTGGCTATCCCGCTGGGAGTTGGGTCAGACGGGACGCGAGATCTTTGGGAATTTACCCAAGCCCGATAAAACCGATCCGTGGTGGCAGCTCCAGTGGCATGAGCAGGCCCTTATTGCACAATTCAGAACTGGTCACTGAGCAGTCGGTTCGTATCTAGCGCGGATCCGGGACACGCACGATCCCCCGGTGCAGACGCTGCGGTGAGGTTGAGGAAAGTGTCAGCCATGTTTTATTTGTCTGTCCAGCCCTGAAGGAGTTCAGGCAGGACCCATTGGGTAATCCAAAGGTCATTGGTCTGTACGGGTCCCTCCAGGAGTTGAAGGACACAGCTGCCCATATTTCACGAGCTGTAAAAGACTTGGTCATGTGCTCGGCTCCCAAATAGAGAGGTATTACGAGGTACCTAGGTGCCGCCCTGGATTGACCACCACACCCAACTCCTAGTTACACCACTGGGCCCGCGTATAGCTAGAAATTTAATTCGTAAATTAATACGGCTACTTATGTACACTGTATATTTTTTTTTACAACAAATAGATATGTCTATGATAACATCGGACTTTACTCCTCCAGCTGCCCTAATATTTATGGTAATGACCCTTTGTGTATACGGGCTGAACCAACTCACCGTGGCCGCCCAGCATGGTGACGTAATGAGCAGACAGATTGTCCAAACCAAACTGCCTGGGATCATGGACCCCCGAAGAGCCCTAAAGGGATCCAGTCCTCTGTATTTCAGTTTTAGTTGTCGGTTGTAGAGTAGAACAGTGGGCCTCTTTTTTTTTAATCTGGTAATGTCAGTGGTTGATGTTAAACGTTAAATGTCCAGGCAGAATTCTACATTTTTGCTAAGGAATGAAATGAAAAGAAGAAAAACTGTTGAAAACCAGATGGAACAAATAGTTAATGATGGACAACTACTTATTAAAACAATACAGCAATGTAAATTTAACAAGGGGATTACCTCGGGAATTTGACTGTATAAGTAGCATCCCCTGATTTCATTAAAAAGCTAATTAAAATTTAAATAAAACTAAATACATAATATTTGTTTGTTACATAAAAAGAATATTATTTTATTTTATAAGAATAGTAGCAGTGTACCCGGCGTTGCCCGGTAAGTCGGGAGTTCAAAAGTGACACTTGAAACATCTTAACACACCATTAGATAAAGATTTCGGTGCTAATTTATGCCACCTAACTAATGTGCAGAAATGACCTACATTTCTTACATCACAAATTACGTTTCACCCATCAACGCTAACTACCCAAACCAAACAACAAACCAAATCACAAACTAAACCAAACAACCAACCAAACAACCAACCAAACCAACCAACCAACCAACCAAACCAAACCAAAAAAAAACTAAACACCATTAGGTAAAGATATGGGTGCTAATTTATGCCACCTACCTAATATGCCACCTACCAATGTAATTTCATACGTCACAAATTACGTTTAACTAGTCAACGTTAATAACTTATGATTATTTGTTTAAACAGTAATTAATTCTCTCAATGTTAAAATCAGAACGAAGCATTGCAATAATGATCGATTTCTTTTTTTTTCTCTGCCATTTTACAGCACAGAAGCAAGTTGGTGTGGCACGATAGAGCACCCGCATGCAAGTTGAATTCGGCTTCTTACTATCTTTCTTTCTTTCTTAGTTTCTTACTTACAGGCTGTTCTTCTATACACGAATGAAATTTTTTTTGCTTCAGATATTACTAACTACGCTCATTTTGAAACAACGGTTTATATTTTTGATAAAAATCACCATTTTTTATAATTTTTAGATACAAAGCAATCTATTTTAAAGCGCATTTTTCCGACATTCAAACAAATTATGTTTTCAAAAGTATAAATGTATAAGATTATAAAGAAAAAAGAAGATAAACCTAGTACTTTGCGTGAATATTAATTTATAATTACAATTTAGAACAATCATTATATAATATTTATTTTTAAGTAATTACTTAATCGAGAATAAATTTAATTAATTTTAGATTCTCCATCTTTTCTTTCCTTTTTCTTTCCTTATATGTAGTTCACGAAATCCAAACATATTTCTAAGTATGTCGCAAGTGGCAAAAGTTTGAGAACTGCTGTTCTAGTGATGTGGTCGTAATCAACTGTTCATTCACCAACTTAAGGCCATTCAGAGCTGAATCTAGTGAATTGTTTATTTTATGAAAAGCAGAGCCAGGCTAATCTTTAACCCTCACCGGATCATTGCCCGGGGGCTGGGTGTGTATTGGGGAACCCTATTAATAATTCATTTTACATCTCAGTTTGTAAGTGGTTGTCGCAAAGGCCACGGTGATCTAATCTAGCCAGTGGCCAACTGGCCATGCTGCTGTTGAGAAGACTCTAATGAAGTTGGCGTTTCGTTGTATCTGCTTTGGGGTCGTTCTTTGGTTACGTCAATAAATTTTTAGCATACTTCAGATTGCCTACAAAGTTTGTTGACGGAACACATGGACAACCCTTTGGGTCCATATTAAAAAAAAAATTCTTTTTAAATAATTCTCAGTACTCTTCCAACCACTGTACTATCCCTCATGCTCCACATCATATCAATGTTTTAGTTTGTTGGGTTTTTTTTGTTCCATATCTCTTATAGCTGCAATTCTTGTTTTTCATCTTCATTAACGATTAAATCATAATAAAATATCACCAGAAAAAAATCTCTTTCTTGGTTCTCGCCGAGGATGGAGCCCGAGTCGACAGCCAAGCGCTTTACACCTTTCGGATCCGTCCAACTATGTCCCCCGACAAGGTGAATAATTAATCTAGAACCCCCCCCTCCCCCAATCATTTAGGGGAAGGGGCGTCCAAGTTGAAAGCGACGCCATTTTTTTTTTACTCTTTAGATTTGTTTTCTCTAGTGTAATAACCGTTTTCTGATTTACTATTTTATTTCTTTGATTTACCAGTAAAGCTGTTGGCACTAAACAGAGCAAAAATATGTTTAACAAAGAAAACATATTTTATGTTGTTTTTTTGTTTTTTACTGTCTTACACAGACTATAACTCTAAATTATGTGCTGTCTCGGACATATTTTAAATCTTAGCTCTGTTCCGTCTTACACAGACTATAACTAAATTATGTGCTGTCTCGGACATATTTTAAATCTTAGCTCTGTTCTGTCTTACACAGACTATAACTAAATTATGTGCTGTCTCGGACATATTTTAAATCTTAGCTCTGTTCTGTCTTACACAGACTATAACTAAATTATGTGCTGTCTCGGACATATTTTAAATCTTAGCTCTGTTCTGTCTTACACAGACTATAACTCTAAATTATGTGCTGTCTCGGACATATTTTAAATCTTAGCTCTGTTTTGTCTTACAAAGACTATAACTCTAAATTATGTGCTGTCTCGGACATATTTTAAATCTTAGCTCTGTTCTGTCTCACACAGACTATAAATCTAAACTCTATGCTGTCTCGGACATATTACAAATATACCTTATGTGCTGTCTCATAAGACTTTAAGGTATACATTATTTGCTGTCTCATAAGACTTTAAGGTATACATTATTTGCTGTCTCATAAGACTTTAAGGTATACATTATGTGCTGTCTCATAAGATTTTAAGGTATACATTATTTGCTGTCTCATAAGACTTTAAGGTATACATTATTTGCTGTCTCATAAGACTATACGATATAAATTCTGTGCTGTCTCGACACATTATAAGTCTTATTTCTGTGCTGTCTCACGTAAACAATAAATCTAAATTATGTGATGTCTCGCTGACTCCTATATACATATACCCCCTTGTCATGAGGTAAACATAACGGCTTCTACTTATCAAAACATAGGTAAACATTTTTTTCCTTCCTATGTTTATTTTTAGCTGCACCGTCCATTTAAAAAAAAACTCTTATCAAGGAAAAAATATTATTTTAAATCGAGGATTATAAAATTAAACAAGTTTTATCTTCTTACCCAGAAAAAGTTTAAATCAAACTTTCATTTCAAGTGATTACCTAAAGGAGGTTAGCTTTGAACTGGGCCTATTAAATAATAGTGATTAGTGACCCTTTAATCTCATGAACAGACATGTTTATGAATGGGCCAGTGGTATATCCTCTACGCCCAACATTTGACGGACTCTTGAGAGCATTGTGGCCACTCAGTCAAACCAATAGACAACCAATTCAAGGAATGAAATATAAATGGTCAATTTGAATGCGGCTTTTTTTTTTTGGAGCTCCTGGCCATTGCCAGTTTGTACGTCATGTCGGGCCAGTTATTAGCATCGGGCTATA
>JAGDYQ010000419.1:318633-330308 GCA_021962125.1 Bulinus truncatus | reverse complement strand
GTTATTCGGACCCGTGGCAAATGTGCACTTAGCTTAGCTATACATCAAGTTTATTATTGTTTTCTTTTTATTTTTTGATAATTGTTTGAATTGTATGATTTAATCGTTACTTTCAACGGGTCCGAATAACAATCGGACTTTATTGGTACCCGGATCCAAATATCCACAGCGTTATAAATTTATCTACTCTATTTCAGCTATTCTGTTTATAATAAAATTGTTAAATAGTCTATTACAAATTCGCGGTCAAATAATATACGAAATAACGTGTTCTATTTGTCGTCGTAGTAAAAATTTATTGTTAAATGATTGATACAATTATTCTATGTTTTAACAAAACGATTCCCCTTTAAAGATTTCTTGTGATGATGTGCGTGCACGCTATCATTTAAATGATGTTACTGTTGTGGCGTTCGTAAAATTTTAAAGCTAAAAAAAAAAAATTCTGCTGTAAAAAAAAAACATTTGGGAGCCGTGGAGCCGCCAGATTTTTTCGGCTCTGGCTCCGGCTCCGGCTCCAGCAAAAAGTAGCGACTCCACGGCTCGTCGGCTCCGCAAGCCTGCTTAGCAGTCGACTGAATTTTTCAGTTTCGTTCGGATTGGCTGCTATCGACTGTCATCGACGTATCATCAGTAAACAATGAGTCGTGAAAAAATTGACATGCTCGGGTCGGCCGGGACCCCTTACAGATGCGGGCCCCCTGGCAATGACCCCCCTCTCGACGTGCCTGGCTGCTTACATCTCACTTCTGTACTATTGTTAAGTGTGCTGGCTATCTCGTACAAAAGTTATTCAGAGGGTATTTGAACTCAAAGAAGATATTGCAATTTTTCTCGAAGAAAATCATAATGAGGATGCTAATATGTTTAGGGATGATAATTATATTATTAAACTTACCTATTTAGAGGAAATTTAAGGAAAATTTAGTGTTTTGAATAAATCGATGCAAGGGCCACACATACATTTATTAATTCAAAAAGATGAAATTAAAGCATTCATTAAAAAATGTAGGTTTGACATGTTTCCACTTTTAAATTTATGCGCCCGAGGCGTCATATGATCAAATATTTACAAGGGAGCCGTGGTAAAATAAAGTTTGGAAACCACTGCTCTAGACACGCGGTTTTCAACTTGGTGGTACACCTACCTCAAGGGGGTACAGGAAAGGTTATGCAGGGGTACGCAGAGACATGTAATTTTTGTTTTAAACAACCAAGAATTTAAAAGAAGGTTGAGCAGTTTGATGGACTTTGAGATGAAAACAACCAAGAATTTAAAGGAGGTCGCCAGTTTGCTGGACTTTGAGATGCAAGAAAACAACCAAGAATTTAAAGAAGGTCGACAGTTTGATGGACTTTGAGATGAAAACAACCAAGAATTTAAAGAAGGTCGACAGTTTGATGGACTTTGAGATGAAAAACAACCAAGAATTTAAAGAAGGTCGACAGTTTCCAGATGGACTTTGAGATTGAAAACAACCAAGAATTTACAGAAGGTCGACAGTGTGATAGACTTTGAGATGAAAACAACCAAGAATTTAAAGAAGGTCGAGAGTGTGATGGACTTTGAGAGTCTCCGCGGAATTTTATTTCGCCCCCTTTAGGGTACATTGGTGAAAAAGAATGAAAACAGATGCTCTAGAGTACTCTAGATGGATGTACCAACCAATCAGCAAGTATGAATTCAATAACAGTGAAATTTTCTCTGGCTCTACTCTGGGGAGGTGCAGAGCTCGATTTCCCGCCGGGGATGCCGGGGATATCCCCGGCACTAAGACCTGTCATCCCCGGCTCTGCTTTCGCTAATATATTCCAGCCGGGGTGAAATCATAGACATTTAACCCCGGCTCTGCAGAAATTTTGTTCCATCCCCGGCACTGGTTTTTTTCTGTAATCGAGCACTGGGGAGGTGGAGTGGGGTGGGGGGGTCCAGTCGCTTCCATTGACCTGGCACTGATTGGGACCCATCGATATAAAGTTCTACAAGACAAAATAGGCACAGAAGGGATACAAAACTTAATTATTGTTTATATTTTTCATATTTTTATTCTGGGTAAGTAACTCGTTTAGACATTATTTTGCTGAACTAAATTCTATACGACTTTTGATACCTACGATATACATCTTCGACTATCGCTTCATTGATACGTGCACTTTATAATCAATTAACTCTTTTTTACAATATGTTTGTATGTCGAGTCAATACATCTTGATGTTTATTGTTCCCATATTTGTATGTTTCTGAAGTGTCAGAATAGATTCGTGGTCTGTAGACTGGTAGTATCAGAATAGAGTCATGGTCTGTAGACTGGTAGTGTCAGAATAGAGTTATGGTCTGTAGACTGGTAGTGTCAGAATAGAGTCATGGTCTGTAGACTGGCAGTGACAGAATAGAGTCATGGTCTGTAGACTAGAAGTGTCAGAATAGAGTCATGGTCTGTAGACTGGAAGTGTCAGAATAGAATCGTGGTCAATACTATTAATGGGACTATTCATCGGAATAGGAATTATAAACAAAATGATGTTCAATCTGTTTTTCGATTTCATTTCTATTTCTGTCTGCGTGTCACGGTGATACACTCATAACTGCATCATTTATCGTATTGGTGAGTAGTGTGATGTCACTTGTGTACAAGGTGGTGCAATTAACACCACTACATCTTCTAATTTACTATGACATCAATACATCGATTGGCATGGATATTGGGACATGAAATGACGCGATGCTAGCACTGTACAGATGTGTCTTGCTTTGTGCTAACTCCCCCTCCCCCCTCCGTCACGGTGGCTGTGCAGCATACACGTGGAATTTGGACATCATTTGTTTACGTTGTGACATCTGTTTTGCTGTCATTTATTATCGTATTTGTGGAAAAGCCTGCTTAAGTTGGCTGAACGAAATCCGACAGAAAGGATAACAAAGAAATTTACGAATACTACAATATAAAAGAACATGTGGCTTTTATTGCCATGAACAGAATATGATATGAGTAGAAATAACAAAGAAATGTATGAATTACAGGGACTTTTAACATGTGTTCCGATTGATTGTACCATCATTTTATTTGACAATCACACTCTATTACACATGCACATTACATTTTAAAAATAGAACTAAATCAGTTTTAACTATTCATAATTATTTCAACAAAGACGAAGTAACTTAATTTACATACAAGCTGTCCACAATGTAAATAAAGTTCCCTTAGCCCTAGATGGGGCAGATAAAGTGTAGAATTCACCTGTTTATATAACCTCGGCATATGAAGGGATTGTGTGGTAATAGCACAACGCCCAGCCGCCTTTACTTCCCCAACTTAAAGTCAGTTACCCATTTAAAGCTGGGTGGACTTGTGGGACGGCTTTGTACCAAATTTCACCTGGAAACATTCCATGGGCCTCACCGAGGATCGAACACAGCACTCTCAGGTTGACAGTCGAGTATCTACACCAGAGGCGTAGCGAGGGGGGGCAAGGCAACTTGCGCCCGGGGCATTTACCTTATTAATACCTTTTTAGCGCCCCCCATTCGAAAACCATATAATATTATATGTAAAATATACCATTTGGCGCCCCTGAACCTCGGCGCCCGGGGACATATGTACCCCCCCAACCCCTAGCTACGCCTCTGATCTACACCCCCTCGGCCATCCGTCCCACATTGACCACAGAGTACAATTAGAATTAATTAGAAGTATGTAACTGTTCACAATTTTGAATAATGTTATTGAACTGTGGAACTAGTTTACTGGTTGTGATTTGCATGACCGAATTTAAACTGCAGTCACTCAACAACGATCTGTTCTTAGACTTGTTTATTTTCAGACAAGGAAACGCTTTCACAAATGTAGCCTACATGGACCCAAATAGTGACAAAACCCTGCAGCAAAGTTTTTTATGTGGGAATGCTGCTGCTGGCAAACATCCTGAAAACTCCAGAACTGACTTGAACTTCCCCTTCAGGTCATAATCTACTTATAGGTCAAACAGCTCTAATATTCTTTAGCCATAAAACTGATTTAATGTCCCAAGATTCCAATCTAATTTTAAAAATATCGCGAAAAATTAAACAAAGAATTAACATAGGACCGCAACATGTACTTGCGCTCTCGGGCCGCATAATATACTTTGACGGGCCGTACTTTGCCCACCCCTGAACTAAATCAATTAGTCTTGATGTATTTGAATGAATAGGTCTTGATGTATTTGAATCAATGAGTCTTGATGTATTTGAATCAATGAGTCTTGATGTATTTGAATCAATGAGTCTTTTTGTATTTGAATGAATAGGTCTTGATGTATTTGAATCAATGAGTCTTGATGTATTTGAATCAATGAGTCTTGATGTATTTGAATCAATGAGTCTTTTTGTATTTGAATGAATAGGTCTTGATGTATTTGAATCAATGAGTCTTGATGTATTTGAATCAATGAGTCTTGATGTATTTGAATCAATGAGACCTCGGCTATCCAAATGATGAAAAATGAACTACTGGAATCAACTGGTCATCAAGTATCTGAATCAATAACTCCAACAGATCAATGACTTAAGGGTAAGCTTTACACTTCAATTTAAGATTTATAGCACCTTGAAACACAGTCATGTTATTTTATAGCGATTTCGAAAATCGCATTGAAAAATACAGCATTAGTTTCATAGACAACAAAATGTAGAATGACTTTTTTTTGCATTAAATGTAATGAAAACTGAAATTTTTGTCATTTTTATATTTTTACAATTTTTTTAAAATTAGTTCTTATTTTTAATTACATTTTTTTATTTTTTGTTATTATTTTTAACATAAATCTTTATAATAACCTATTATATACAATAAATTATAAAGTATTATTTATTTATTTCAAAATTGTTGTTTGTATGAATAATAAAAGTATTATACATAAATATTTTTACAGTTACCTCCCTTATATAAAAAAAATATCAGTGATACCTAGTGTGATTGTTGGGATACAGCTTTGAACAGTGGTGCTAGGCATTTTTCTACGTAGCATGTGGCTAATGTCAGTTCTATTTAGACAAAAAAAAAAGTATTGGAGGTTTTAAAGGTGAAATAAAACACAGGGCGGCCAACCTGGCTTACCCCACTCCCCCATCTAACAAAAAATGACATACAAAATAAAATCAAGTGTAATGTAGGTCAGGCGTTGGTGGAGGGGGGGGGCAAGAACCTGTTGGATATAAATATTGATGGGATTTGTCTTCTAAGCTAGAAAATTGGACATAAACAAATTATACAGAATGCGCCATTTTTGTTTATTTTTTCTATTATGTATTGATTTTTCTCTACCCTTCCTACGCTACTGGTCTATACCCATCACCATCATACTCTATACCCATCACCATCATACTTTACACTCATCACCAACATACTCTATAATCTATAACCATCACCAACATACTCTATACCCATCACCATCATACTCTATACCCATCGCCATCAAAATACTCTAGACCCATCACCATAATACTCTAGACTCACCACGATCAAAATACTCTAGACCCATCACCATCATACTCTACACCCATCACCATCATACTTTAGACTCATCACCATCATACTCTATACCCATCACCATCATACTCTAGACTCATCACCATAATACTCTAGACTCATCACCATCAAAATACTCTAGCTAGACCCATAACCATAATATTCTAGATTCACCACCATCAACATACTCTATACCCATCACCATAATACTGTAGACTCATCAACATCATACTCTAGACCAGGGGTGGACAACTTTTGCTTAGGAGGGCCACATTGAAAATGTATTTGTTATCTGCGGGGCAGCATGTATATATATATATATATATATATATATATATATATATATATATATATTTGTCTACGTCAATTACAATTTACAACGTATGAAAATATGAATTAAAGATAATAACTATGTATTTGTCATTTTATTTAACATTCACACTCTATTACACATTTCCATTACATTTTAAAAATACGAACTAAATCAGATCTGTGCTAATTTGGTAATAAAACTTTACTATTCATATTATTTAAAATTAAAGTGTATTGTTATCTGTCAAAATAATTATGAAGACAGGGGAACTTAATTTACATACAAGCTGACCACGGAGCACAATTATAATTAATGAGAGGTATAAAACTGTTCACAATTTTGGATAAAGTTTGTGAACTGTGGAACCAGTATACTGGTTGTGATTCGCATGACTTAATATAAATTGCAGTCAGTCAACATCGATCTGTTCGTAGACGTGTTTATTTTCAGACAAGAAAACGCTTGCTCACAAATGTATGTGAACCTTAATAGTGATAAAAGCTTGGCAGCAAAGTTTGTTTAGGTGTGGCAAAGCCATTGCTAGCAAACATCCTTAAAACTCCAGCAAAAGAACTGACTTGAACATCTCCTTCAGGTTAAATATGTTTGTAGGTCAAGCTGCTCTTACTGATATTCTCGCGCCATAAAACCGATTTAATATCCCTAGATTCGAATAAAATAGTCAGGATAAAATATTTAAAATACAGCGAAAGCTCTAAGCAAAGAAAATTACCATCGACAGAGGATCGCAACATGCATACGGGCCGCACAATATAGTTTGCCCACCCCTGCTCTAACACAATGTTGGAAAAACCTTTTGTATCGTGGGTCATGGTGGTTTCTAAAATTAGACAAAAGCTTCTGACAAAGAACAGATAGATGGAATGTTTACAAGACATAATATACTGAAATGTTAAAGTGGTAGCGTATATGACTTTTGTCGCGGGACGGATACAGCAGCCAGAACTTGGCCTGCAGGCTGTTCTGGTCGAAGATGTACCTCAGAGCCATAGCGTTACCAGCTATGTTGATTAATTGATGTAAAACAATCCTTACTATAATTTTTTTTTCAAAGGTATGACATTTGAACTCTTACAAGAAACAAACACTAGCTATAGCTCAAGGCGCCCATGACATTTGAACTCTAACAATAAACGCACACTAGCTACAGCTCAAGGCGCCCATGACATTTGAACTCTCACAATAAACTCACACTAGCTATAGCTCAAGACGCCCATGACATTTGAACTCTCACAATAAACTCACACTAGCTACAGCTCAAGGCGCCCATGACATTTGAACTCTAACAATAAACTCACACTAGCTATAGCTCAAGGCGCCCATGACATTTGAACTCTAACAATAAACTCACACTATCTATAGCTCAAGGCGCCCATGACATTTGAACTCTCACAATAAACTCACACTATCTATAGCTCAAGGCGCCCATGACATTTGAACTCTCACAATAAACTCACACTAGCTATAGCTCTAGGCGCCCATGACATTTGAACTGTAACAATAAACTCACACTAGCTATAGCTCAAGGCGCCCATGACGTTTGAACTCTAACAATAAACTCACACTAGCTAAGGCTCAAGGCGTCCATGACATTTGAACTCTAACAATAAACTCACACTAGCTATAGGTAAAGGCACACATTACATTTGAACTCTCACAATAAACTCACACTAGCTATAGCTCAAGGCGCCCATGACATTTGAACTCTCACTATAAACTCACACTAGCTATAACTCAAGGCGCCCATGACATTTGAACTCTCACAATAAACTCACACTAGCTATAGCTCAAGACGCCCTGTCTGAAGAAAGGAGCAAGTGCCATCACACTTGTAGAAAGGCAATTCAAACTGACCACTGACCTGGACTGTTAATGTGACTGTTGACGTCATGGCGTTCTGATCTACGTCATATTCAATAAGGGATTTGATAACACCAGTGTCGGGGTCAATGGTGAACCGGTTAAAACTGGGATTGGCTGTCATAGGAATAGAAAGATAATATTAATCAATACTATAGTTTTTAGACCTTTTATTCGGGGCAAATACTAATACCAAATGTACAAAACAAATTCTCCATTGAAATGTGCAGTGGCGTATGGAGGGTATTGCTACAGTGGCGTAAGGAGGGTACTGCGGATTGTGGGGGGCCGCACAGGGCGCCGAAATAGGGAGAGACGCCAAAAGAGCGCTGTTAATTTTTTTTTTGTTACACTTTTCAGATAGGGTGTACGGCGCCTAAAAATTTCAATTCACACAAGGTGCCACAATAGTTAGCTTGGGCTCTGGAAATCCCGTTGGATTTGATGCATTATGTCTCTCGTTGTCTAGACCTTTGACCTCTTTGTTTTCCGTGGCTGCCATGTACCAAATATTTTTTTTAATACAAAATGATGATAAGAAGACCAAAAGGAAAAATTTTTTTAAACTTTAAAAAAAAACGACCGGATCATTCCAATGGCACCAAAAATGTCTACAAATTAAAAATAGCTTTGTGTTTAGGACACTGCTCTAACACTGGCATAACAGCAGATTTAATAATGCAGTGGGGAAAGAATACATCGATCTATGATTTTAGTAGACTCAGATTTCTTTCCCTTTTGCATTGCAGTGGTAACTTGCTGACTGCATGGTGGCAATTTTAAACTGTAAAAACCCTGTAACTGGGTTCGGCATTTATCTCTGCTGCATTGGCAGTCTTCACTTGTGGAAGTTGTGGTCTTTATAGGCTGACATTAACGAAATTCATAACATTGCAGTGACCCGACACTTATATTATCTCAATGAACATGTGAATTTGCTATATATATATATATATATATATATATATATATATATATATATATATATATATATATTAGATGATAGATAGATAGATAGATAGATAGATAGATAGATAGATAGATAGATAGATAGATAGATAGATAGATAGATAGATAGATAGATAGATAGATAGATAGATAGATAGATAGATAGATAGATAGATAGATAGATAGATAGATAGATAGATAGATAGATAGATAGATAGATAGATAGATAGATAGATAGTAGATAGATAGATAGATAGATAGATAGATAGATAGATAGATAGATAGATAGATAGATAGATAGATAGATAGATAGATAGATAGATAGATAGATAGATAGATAGATAGATAGATAGATAGATAGGTAGATAGATAGATAGATAGATTTGGACACACTTTAAAAAAACAATCTTTGAATTAGGCACATATATGACATAAAACATGTAGGTATATTAAATCTGTATATCACTTGACATAAAACATGTAGATCTATCCAATCTGTCTATCACTTACAGCCTTTGATTGAATATGTCTTTGTGTCCCCAAAATCTGGGTCAGTAGTAGTCCAGGCTGGATCCATAACAATCTGTAAAGAAAGGTGTACATCTTAACAATCTGTAAAGAAAGGTGTACATCTTAACAATCTGTAAAGAAAGGTGTACATTTTAACAATCTGTAAAGAAAGGTGTACATCTTAACAATCTGTAAAGAAAGGTTAAACATCTTAACAATATGTAAAGAACAATCTGTAAAGAAAGGTGTACATCTTAACAATATGTAAAGAAAGGTGTACATCTTAACAATATGTAAAGAACAATCTGTAAAGAAAGGTGTACATCATAACAATCTGTAAAGAAAGGTGTACATCTTAACAATATGTAAAGAACAATCTGTAAAGAAATGTGTACATCATAACAATCTGTAAAGAAAGGTGTACATCTTAACAATCTGTAAAGAAAGGTGTACATCTTAACAATATGTAAAGAAAGGTGTACATCTTAACAATATGTACAGAAAAGGTGTACATCTTAACAATCCGTACAGAAAGGTGTACATCCTAACAATCTGAAAAGAAAGGTGTACATCTTAACAATCTGTAGAGAAAGGTGTACATCCTAACAATCTGTAAAGAAAGGTGTACATCTTAACAATCTGTACAGAAAGGTGTACATCTTAACAATCTTTACAGAAAGGTGTACATCTTAACAATCTTTACAGAAAGGTGTACATCTTAACAATCTTTACAGAAAGGTGTACATCTTAACAATCTTTACAGAAAGGTGTACATCTTAACAATCTGTAAAGAAAGGTGTACATCTTAACAAAACCTAATTGGCATACATTTATAAATGTTTTAGCTATTCGTGTATTTCAATAGCGTTATTGCTACTTCGGTGATCTGTTGGGATATACAATTGCTATATTTTAAATCGGGTTCAAATTCACTTTTTTGTCTTTGGATGATGGACATCGAGAACATTAATCTTTTAGTCGTGTGTTTGCAACTAGGATCGATACAAGGTCTGTCCATTCTTACATGTTGATTATCTATCCACTTCTTAAGTTCCCCTCTTTCAGGATACCATTCATTAGTGGTTTTACTGAGATTAATACCGTATGGCATTCGCTTTGTTCACTGTAACCAAAAGTGGTATCTGAACATTCTATTCCTAATTGTGACTGTTTATATACTAAGCTTCTTCTTTTAAAAAAAAATCAGAATGCACTTTGCGCACATCGGTAAATTAGACATTTAGCCTTCTTTATGTTTATGAGCAAAACCAGTGAGCTGATACAACCAAAGACTAGATGTTCTTATATAAAGGTCCAAGAAAGATTAGATGATAATCACTTAACTCTGTAAACCATGAGATAATTAAGAGACTCTTTGAAGTGCACTTGTTGCATCCTCACCATAGACGAGACCAATGTTCCCTCTAAAGCTGAGCGCGTGAGCGATCGCTCACACGTATTCAGAGCGTCGCTCATACTACACGCGATCGCTCACTCCAACGGACGACATTGCTTAAATCGCTCACAAATTTTGGCCTCAAACAAAAATGTCGCTCAGAGACAAAATTTCTTGCTCACTTCATACCACACCTTAGAGGGAACATTGGACGAGACTGCAATGGACATGGAGGCATCATGAGGGACATAGCTGATTGGAGTTGATTGGTTGTTTTGACAAGGTGTACAGTATACGACGCTCCAGTCTTTACGTACCCACACAGCTCATCACAACGGTTTAAATCAAAAGTGAGAAAATCTAATGTCAGGTTTTTTGTTTATTTGTTTTTTTTTTTTTTAAAAAAAGAAAACTCACATTCCCCTCATAGATCGAGTAGACTTGGTTTCTCGGCTTGATGACCGGTGGCTCGTTCACGTCCGTCACACTCAGGGTGTAGGTGTAGGTCTTGGACGTGCAGGAGCCGTCGTCGGCAGTCACAATGAAGAGAGGGCGCTGCAGGTTGTAGCTTTCGTAGTCCAGGGCGGATTTAAGATTTAGCTGGAAGCCTGTGTGGAGGGTTGAAGTAAACGAGAGACATACTGGCTGGCTGACTTATTGACTGATATAGACAGACAGATGGACAGATAGATAGATAGATAGATAGATAGATAGATAGATAGATAGATAGATAGATAGATAGATAGATAGATAGATAGATAGATGGATGGATGGATGGATGGATGGATGGATGGATGGATGGATGGATGGATGGATGGATGGATGGATGGATGGATGGATGGATGGATGGATGGATGGATGGATGGATGGATGGATGGGTGGATAGATAGATAGATAAATAGATAGATGGATGGATGGATGGATGGGTGGATAGATAGATAGATAGATAGATAGATAGATAGATAGATAGATAGATAGATAGATAGATAGATAGATAGATAGATAGATAGATAGATAGATAGATAGATAGATAGATAGATAGATAGATAGATTCATGGTTGTGTGAATTATCATAACTATGAGTTTAAAGGGCAATAGATTTTTGAAGTTGATTGAA